>PITA01005004.1:90632-116173 GCA_004023965.1 Spilogale gracilis | reverse complement strand
AATATAAGGTCAAAATACCAAAATGAACATGTCCATCTAGAGAAACATGTTTCCTATATACAATGTTTTTATATACAAAAACAGTGTTCTTACATATAGCAAGAACAATGAGGAAGTAAAATAAAAAGACCATACCATTTACCAAAACCATGAAATAGGTATAAATCTTACAAAATATGTGAAAGATCTTTATTCTAAAAATTACAAAGCACTAAGAAAAGACCTTAAAAACAATCAGCTATGCCTATTTATGGTTTGGATTATGCAATATTTTTATGTCATTTCTCCCCAAACTGATCTGTGGATTCAGTGCATTTCCAGTCAAAATCCCTGCAAGGCTACTGCAGAAATCAACAAAGTGGTTCTTTTTTAAAAAGATTTTATTTATTTATTTGAGAGAGAGAGAGAGTGAGTGAGAGGAGAAGATGGAGAGATACAGGCAGATTCCATGGTTAGCGTGGAGCCCAACATGGGGCTCAGTGATCTGAAATCATGATCTGCGCCAAATCAAGAGTTAGACACTTAACTGAGCCACCCAGCCACCCTGATTCTAAAATTTATTTAGAAATTTTACTTGGTGGTTTCTTATAAATAAATTTCCAAGTGATTAGAATAGCTAAAACAATTTTAAAATACAAGAACTAGTTGGAAGGTTAACACTGCCTAATTTCGACCTACTAAGTGTTAGAAAGTATCCTACTAGAGAAAGGATAGATGCCTCGGTCAATAAAACATACTAGAGAGTGCAGAAATAGACCCATATGTATATGACTGATTTTTTAGGGGGAAAGGGCAGAGAGAGAGAGAATATCAAGTAGGCTTCATGCCTAGCACAGGACTTGATCTCACAACCCTGAAACCATGACCTGAGCCCAAATCAAGAGTTGGATGCTTAACAAACCAAGACATCTAGGGCCCCCTGGCCAATTGTTTTTTAACAAAGATGCAAAGACCGTTCATGTTCAGCAAATGAACCTTGATCCAATCGTCACACCTATGCAAAAATTAACACAAAGTGGACCATAGACCTAAATAGAAGAGCTAAAACTACAAAAAAATTTGCAGGTGGAAACAATAAAGCCAATGACCTTGGGTTAGGCAAAGATTTCTATGCTAAAATTTTTTTTTATTTAAACTTAATTAACATATAGTATTAGTTTCAGAGGTAAAGGTCAGTGACTCATCAGTCTTATATAACAACCAGTGCCCTCCTTAATGCCCATCACCCACTTACCCCATCCCCCCCAGCCACCCCTCTTCAGCAACCTTCACTTTGTTTCCTATGGTTAAGAGTTTTGTCTCCCTCTCTGATTTCATCTGAGTTTAAAACATGATCTGTTAGAGGAAAGTGGAAAAATGAGATTTCATCAAAATTAAGTTTTGCTCTTTGAAAGACACTGTTAATAAGATGAGATGCAGGCCGCAAACTAAGAAAAAATATTTGCAAATCACAAATTTGATAAAGAATTTGTATCCAGAATATGTAAGTCAAACTCAGTAAAACTCTCAAAAATCACTGTAAAAAATAACAACCTTGTTTTTCTTATGTGCAAAATATGTGAATAAGCACTTCCCACGTGGAAGAAAAACAAGCATGTAAATATATTCAATATCATTGGTTATTGAGGAAATGCAAATTAAACTGCAGTGTGATCCCATTACACAAGCTATTAGAATAACTAAAATTTTCAAAAAATAAAGATGATTAAAATTAACCAGGTTCCCGCAAGGATAGAGAGGAACTGAGCGGGCATACAGAATGGCATGGTCACTTTGGAAAACAATCTGGTGGTTTCTTAGTAAGTTAAACTGTATGACACAACACAAAAATGTATACATAAATGTTTATAGCAGCTTTATCTATAAAGAGTGAGTAAAGGCAATTCAAATGTTTCTCAGCTGGAGACTAGATAAACTATGGTACATCCTATCCAATGAGATAGTACCCCGTCACACAAAGGAACACACTATTGGGTATTAGGCTAACTGAAATAAGTCATCAGGGAAAGACAAAGACATACGATTTTAATTCTCTGTGGAATTTAAGAAACAAAGCAGATGAACATAAGGAAAAGGAAGGAAAAGTGAAAGGGGGAGGCAAACCATAAGAGATACTTAACTCTAGGGAAAAAAGTGAGGGTTGCTGGAGAGGAAGGGGGAGAGGGATGCCGTAACTGGGTGATGGGCATTGAGGAGGACACCTTATGTAATGAACACTGGGTGTTCTATGCAACAGGCGAATCACTAAATTCTACCCCTGAAACTAATAATACAGCCTATGTTAATTAAATTGAATTTAAATTTTAAAATCTGTTTTAAAAAGGAACAAACTAGTATTCTACACAACAATGCAAATGAGTCTGAAATGCGTCACTCTAAATGAAAGAAGCCAGATTCGAAGGGCTACATATTGTATGGTTTGATTTATAGACAATCTTAGAAAAGCAGACCTCTAGAGACAAAAAATAAAAGATGATGAATGGTTGCCAACGGCTGGGGTTTGAAGAGGAGATGACTATGCAGGCGGCAGGGGGAGTATTTGGGTGGGCGATGGCATGTTCAATATCTGGATTGCTCTGGTGGTTGCAGAGTGCTTATCAAAACTCAGAGCTGTGGGTGACTTTTCCTGTCTGTAAAGTGTTCATTAATAAAAATGGAAAATATCTTTAAGCCTGTGCTTTTAGAACGGTATTGGCTTTGAACACTGGCAGCAAACTCAGTATTAGTTTTGGATAACCTAACATAGGATTTTAGAGAAAGCTTCCTGGGAGGTCCTTGATTCCTATAGCAAAAACAAAACCCGTATTAGGATAAAATGTGGCTAGTTTTCAACATTCTGTTGTAAGTGTGTACTGGGCGTGAGTCACTTTGGTGCATATTGACGAGCTGCTGGTATAAATTACCCTCTGTGATTTTTATATGTAACTCTTGCTGTCATTTTAACATAAGAACAATTTAATATATAGGATCATTATTTTTCCATGTCATAAAGATGGAGGAAAAAAAGATCTGAAGTGTTCTCTTAGGGCTTATAAAATTCCTGTATTCTATAATTTTTTTTTTTAATGTGTATGGCATACTGAAAAAAGAGAAAAAAAAAAAAAAAAAACACCTGGGGCGCCTGAGTGGCTCAGTTGGTCAAGTGTCTGACTCTTGATTTCGGCTCAGGCCATGATCTCCGGGTTCTGAGATCCAGCTCCACACAGAAGGGAGTCTTCTTGAGATTCTCTCTCTCCCTCTTCCCCTCCCCTACTTGTACTCCCTCTCTCTCTCTCAAATGAAGAAATATTTTTTTAAAACTCTGAAATTATCTGAGGAGAAACTGAGGCCATCTCTCCTGTAAAAACCAAAGTAGGATTTTTTTAAATAAATGGAGACCTATACTTTATTCACTATTATATTAACACTATTTGCATAAATACAGTATATCAAAAATAGAAAAAGTATTCTGTCCTTTCATCTAGATGTCGAGGCATATGCTAGTTGTATTACCTTTTTGATTAATTTCAACCCTAATTTACAAATAGAAAAGTCATTCAGAATCAAAAAGTGAAATCTGTTGAACTATAAAAACTTAGTGAAGAGAAATATTTAATGGCAGGAAGAAGAAGGTGAACTATGAGGAAGGAGAACCCACAAATAAGCTGGTTCTTTTTTTTATTGAAGTGTAATTAACATGTAACATCCCATTAGTTTCAGGTGTATAACATATTGATACACCATTATATACATTACTCAGTGCTCATTCTGCTACATATAGTCACCATCTGTAACCAAACATTATTACGATATTATTAACTAGATTTCATATGCTGTACTTTTTATCTCTGACTTATTTTCTAACTGGAAGTTTCTAACTCTTAATTCCGCTTGTCTGTTTTGCTTGTTCCCACACCCACCTCCTCTCTGCAACTACCAGTTTGTTCTCTGTATTAAGAGACTGTATTTTGGGGGCACCTGGGTGGCTCAGTTGGTTAAGCGACTGCCTTCCGCTCAGGTCATGATCCTGGGGTCCTGGGATCGAGTCCCACATGAGCTCCCTGCTCAGTGGGAAGCCTGCTTTTCCCTCTCTCACTCCCCCTGCTTGTGTTCCCTCTCTAGCTATGTCTCTCTCTGTCAAATAAATAAATAAAATCTTTAAAAAAAAAAGAGAGAGACTGTATTTTTATTTGTTTGGTTATCTGTTCATTTGTCGTTAAATATAGAAATACCAGAGTGCCTGGGTGGCAAAGTCAGTCAAGTGTGGGACTCTTGGTGGCCGCTCTGTGGTCTCGGTGTTGTGTGACCGAGCCCCACATTGGGCTCCGTGCTCAGCAAGGCGCCTGCTTGAGATTCTCTCTCCCTCTCCCTCTGTCCTCCCACTCATACTCCCTCTCTAAATTAATAAAGAAATATTTTTAAAAAATAGAAATACCATTTGATCAAGTAATTTAACTACTGGGTATTTGCCCAAAGAAAACCAAAACAAAAATTCGAAAAGACATATGCATCTCCATATTTATTGCAGCATCATTCACAATAGCCGAAATATGGACTAGCCCATGTCCCTCAGTAGATGAAAGCATAAAAAAGGTGGTGTGTGTATATGTATATACATATATGTGTGTGTATACATACAATGGAATATGACTCAGCCAAAAATTAAAAGTAAATGATTTGAGATCCTGCCAACATAAATGGACCTAGAGGTTATTACGTTGAGTGAAAAAAGACAGAGACAAATACCATACGATTTCATGTATACATGGAAGCTAAAAAACAAACAAAATAATCTATTTCTTTTATTACTCTCCTTCCCATGTGGGCTTTGTGTTCATGTGGTCTTGGTAAGCAGCACTAAGAATGATGATAGGACCCCACATAACTTAGGAATTCACCTGACAGCCCCCCCTACACACATCTATCTCCATCACTTGCTCAACTACCTTCAAGAAGGAAGACAGAAGAGAAAACTTTTTTAGAAAGAGAAACAAAACCATTTCTATACAACTTAAGAAAACTGGCAAAGTTCTGAGAAGAGAGATTTTCCAATTTCCAGCAAAAGCAACAATATGGGCTCTTCACTTACTCGTCTTACAGAATTCTCAGCTGCATGGTCCGTGTTGATCTCTTACTTCCTGAAACCCACCCCCCCCTTTTTTCACATTGAGTATAGTTGACACACATGTTTTATTAGTTTCAGGTATACAGCATACTGAGTAGACAAATTTCTGCATTATGGCTGAGTTCACGGCAGGTATAGCTACCATCTGTCCTGATGCGTGGCTGTTAAATATGATTGACTCCATTCCCTACGGTGTGACTTTTATTCCTGTTACTTACTCATTCCCTAACTGGAAGCTCAAACTCCTACTCCCCTTCACCCGCTTTGCCCAACCCCATACCCCTGCCCTTCCATCAGTCATCTGTTCTCTGCATTTATAGGTCTGATTCTAATTTTTGTTTGCCTTTTCATTTATTTTGTTTTTTAGATTCCGCATATACATGAAATTCTAGGGTATTTGTCTTTCTCTCTCAGGTTTATTTCACTTAATATATAATACCTTCTGGGTCCATCCATGTTGTCTCAAATGGCACGATCTCATCCTTTTTTTGTGGCTGTGTGTATTCCATTGAACATATACATACCACATCTTCCTTATCTGTTTGCTGATGGAAGCTTGAGGGGCTTTCATATCTTGACTATTTGAAGTAATGCTGCAATAAACATCCACGTGAAACTATCTTTTTGAATTGGAGTAAAATTGTTTATATTTTTTCTTTGGGTAAATGCCCAATAGTGGAATTCCTGAATCATGTGGTTGGTTCTATTTTTAATTTTTGGAGGAAATTCCATACCGTTTTCCACAGTGGTTGCACCAATTTATATGCCCACCAACAGTGCATAAGGGTCTCCTTTTCTCCACATCCTCATCAACACTTCTTGTCTTTTTTAATTCTAGCCATTATCACAGCTTTGACGTAATACCACATTGTGGTTTTTAATTTGCATTTCCTTCCGTATGTCTTCTTTAGAAAAATGTCTATTCAGGTCTTCTGCCCATATTTTAATCTGACTTTTTTTTATGTTGAGCTGTATGAGTTCTTTATGTATCTTGGATTTTAACTCTTTACCAGATATGTCATTCACAAATATCTTTAGTAGGTTGCCTTTTTGTTTTGTAGATGGTTTTCTTTGCTGGGAAAAGCTTATTTTGAAGTAGTCCTCATAGTTTATTTTTATTTTGGAGACATAGCTAGAAAAATGTTGCTTTAACTAATGTCACAGAACTTAGTGGCTGTGTTCTCTTCTAGGAGTTTTATGGTTTGGGGTCTCACAATTAGGTCTTGAATCCATTTTGAGTTTATTTTTGTCATGGTGTTAAAAGATGGTCTAAGGCACCTAGGTGAATAACTTGGTGAGGCATCTGCCTTCTGCTCAGGTCATGATCTCAGGATCCTGGGATCAAGTCCTGCATTGGGCTCACTGCTCAGTGGGGAGCCTGCTTCTCCCTCTGACCACATCTGCATGAATAAGTAAATAAAATCTAAAAAAAAAAAAAAAGTGGTCCACTTACATTCCTTCGCATGTAGTTGCCCAGTTTTTCCAGCACCATTTATTGAAGACACTGTCTTTCCCCGTGTATATTCTTGCCTCCATCATAGATTAATTGACCACAAAAGCTTGAGTTTATTTCTGGGCCCTCTGTTCTGTTCTGTTGGTCTATGTGTCTCTTAAACTGTTTTGATTACTATAGCTTTATAGCATATCTTGAAATCTGGGATTGTGATACTTCTAGCTCTGTTCTCTTTCAAGACTGCCCTGGCTCTTTGGGGTCTTTCATGGTTCCATACAAATTTTAGTATTATTTGTTCTCATTCTGTGAAAAATGCTACTGTGCATTAAATCTGTAGATTGTTTTGGATAGTAAGGACACTTAACAATATTAATTCTTCCAATCCAGGATCATAGAATATATTTGTTTATATTATCTTCAGTTTCTGTCATCGGTTCTTTGTAGTTTTCAGAATACAGGCTTTCTCCTGTTTGATTAAATTATTCCTAGGTGCTTTATTCCTTTTGGTGAAAAGGTAAATGGTATTATTTTCTTCATTTATCTTTCAGTTTCCATTCTCAGTGTACAGAAATGCTACTGATTTCTGGGTATTAATTTTGTATCCTACAACTTTAATGAATTCATTTATTACCTCTGTTAGGTTTACTTTTAGGAGTCTTTAAGGTTTTCCATGTATAGTGTCATGTCATTTGCAAATAGTGACAGTTTAACTTCTTTACCAATATGGATGCTTCTTATTTCTTTTTCTTATCTAATTGTGTGTCTAGGACTTCCAATTCTATTTTGAATAAAAGTTGTGAGGGTAGACATCTTTTCTTGTTCCTGATCTTAGAAGGAAGCCATCAATTTTTACCAATATTCATATCATATGTTTTTCATGTCTCCAAGTTGAGCTTTCAACCTCTAACCCAAAAGGTGATAGGGCCACTCCTTAAAATACCAGGATTTCAGGTAGATCCTACCACTCACCAGATTACTACCTCAGATCCGTCTTTCTTTCATATACTCCTGGTACATCTCTCCTTCCTGCCTTTGTTATTGCCCTTTCTTCTCTTAGGCATGTCCTCCCAACTCTGCTGTTACAACTATAGAGTTTCAAGATCATTTAAGATCTTTTTCAGATTTCACCACCTCCATGAAGCTGTTTCATACCCAACTAATTTTCAGGTATCTGCCAGTCATGGTCTTGCTATTTTAATCATCAGAGTATTTGGTAAAAGCCTAAACATCCTTCTTAGAAACCTACAAATCCACACTATGCTCACTGAACTCCATGCATGGTCCACGGTTTAAGAATTTCCTTTAATCTGATGCAGTATCTCCCATACTTGAATCCTACAGAATGTTGCTGATGTTTTTCTCAAGATGCTTATCAGATTCTACCTTGTTTTATAGCTTGTTTTTGTTGTTCTTTCCCAATTGCTACCACCCCTTCACACCCTAGCCTACCTGCATACATAATAATCCATCAGAGACCATGATTTGCCCACAGTCTTTTCTTGCTTGCCTACTACAATGCCTTGTACATCAGATATGCATGGTATTTAATTACAAATCTAATGTTTATAACCCTGGATATCAGCCTGTGAATTGACTAAGCAGTTGACCATTTCATAATTATTGCATTGCTTGTAAGATTGCAGAAATTATCACTTTCTAGTTATACATGGGGCATAAAATGCTTGGTTGCCAAACTGTTTTGTGTTCTGTTACATTCAGAGCATCCTGTTCATTGAATTATTGATGACAGCCATGTCTTTGTTACCCATAAACATGTGGAAATATTTGAATAATTCAATCTTCATTTTAGGCTCAAAGGAGAAGTTGAAGTTGGCAAACAAAGCATCTGGTCTTTTATGTATTACTTTATTTCTGCATTCAATAGGATTGCTTTCATTTCTTTCCAGCAGGCCATACTTCTTGACCAGTTTTCTCTGCCATGGATATTTGGTATTTCTGTGGCTCTGATACATTTTAAAGATGCTCACAGCCCAGGTCTGTGGCTGATCAGATCCTACTGCTCTCCCATGTTTCACTGGACTACGCTTTGTGTGATGGTTCTCAATATCAAAGGATCCTGCAGTTCAGAGCACACCGGACTGGCTAATATAACAGATAATCCTCAAGACATTTCTAGCTGTAAGATTATTGAAAACATTGCTGCCCCATACGATTGCCAGTCTGGTTCTAAATAAGATACCCCTAAGCCTGTTTTTATTGAGGTCGTTTTTCAGCCAATGTTGGTTATATTCAGAGGAGACAATAATATTTGCAGCAGGTTTCTCACTCCCACACAGCTGTCCCAATGCAAGCACAGTTCAGTAGTTTCTATTTTTTGGCTTTGACCAGCCAGTTACTGAGCAACTGTTGAACTCATCCCACCTCTTAGGAAGGGGTTGCCCCACTCCAGATCCTCTAAAAGGTGAATACCTGCAAATAAATTGATGTCATCAGTGTGAAATTGTTACATGATAAGGTTCAGAGATTTCAATTTTACTCTGTTTTTGAATATTGACATTTCCTAGAGCATCCCATCTCACAAGAGAGATGTTGGTTGGCTATATAATGAAAAGAACCAGAAGCACCAAAAGGGTAAAAACATGACACCACAGCATCAACAGAGTTGTGCTTTGGATACTTTGTCGAAGTTGGGGTCTAGGAACTAACTGAAGAATCAGAACAGGATTTGTTTTGTCTCAATTGTATTTTCATAGTTCAGCCATGCTTTCCCTTTGAGGTTAGGAAATCAGGGCATTAAACAGTGTTGACCATGTATTCAAAACACCATGAAGGGGAGGGTGTGCTGAGAGCTGAGATGACAAATGCATTGTACCTGTGAGTGACACAGATATGTCATGAGTGCATCATAATGTGGCATAAAAAGAAATGGTACCTTATAGGCAGTTTCTTTGACATCAGGTGTATAAATATTTTTCTGGATATGTCTCCAAAGATGGAGGAACCAAAAACAAAAATTAACTATGGGGACTACATCCAAATAAGATTTCACAGCAAAGAAAACAATTTACAAAACAAAATGGCAACCTACTGAATGGGAGAAGATATTTGCCAATGACCTAGCTTGTAAAGGGTTAATATCTAAGCAATATAAAGAACAAATACAGGTCAACACCAAAAAAAGAGTCAGATTAAAAAATGGACAGAGGACCTGAATAGACATTTTTTTATTTTATTTTTTCAGTGTTCCAAGATTCATTGTTTATGCCCCAACACCCAGTGCTCCATGCAATACGTGCCCTCAGTACCCACCACCAGGCTCTCCCATCCCCCCACCCCCTTCCCTCCAAGACCCTCAGTTTGTTTCTGAGTCCAAAGTCTCTTATATTTTGTCTCCCTCCCCGATTTACTCCACTTCCCATTTCCTTTCCTTCTCCTACTGTCCTCCATATTATTCTTTATGCACCACAAGTAAGTGAAACCATATGATACTTGACTTTTTCTGCCTGGCTCATTTTACTCAGTATAATCTCCTCCAATCCAGTCCATGTTGCTACAAAAGTTGGGTATTCATCCTTTCTGATGGAGGAGTAATATTCCATATATGTGCCATATCTTCTTTATCCATTCATCTGTTGAAGGGCACCTTGGCTCTTTCCACAGCTTGGTGATTGTGGCCATAGCTGCAATGAACATTGGGTACATATGGCCCTTCTTTTCACTACATCTGTATCTTTAGGGTAAATACCAGTAGTGCAATTGCAGGGTCATATGGTAGCTCTATTTTTATTTTTTTAAGGAATCTCCACACTGTTTTCCAAAGCGACTGCACCAACATGCATTTCCACCAACAGTGTAAGAGGGTTCCCCTTTCTCCACAGCCTCTCCGACACTTGTGTTTCCTGTCCTGTTAATTTTGGCCATTCTGACTGGTGTAAGGTGGTATCTTAATGTGTTTTTTATTTGAATTTCCCGGATAGCTAGTGATGACGAACATGTTTTCATGTGTCTGTTAGCCGTTTGTATGTCTTCTATGGAGAAGTTCCTCTTCATGTCACCTGCCCATTTTTTTATGTGGTGATCTTTATTTTGGTTGTTGAGTTTGAGTAGTTCTTTCTAGATCTTGAATATCAGCCCTTTGTCTGTAGTGTCATTTGCAAATATCTTCTCCCATTCCATGGGTTGCCTCTTTGTTTTGTTGACTATTTCCTTTGCTGAGCAGAAGCTTTTTATTTTGATGAAGTCCCAAAAGTTTATTTTCAATTTTGTTTCCTTTGTCTTTGGAGACGTGTCTTGAAAGAAGTTGCTGTGCCCGACGTCAAAGAGGTTACTGCCTATGTTCTCCTCTAGGATTTTGATAGATTCCTGCCTCACATAGAGGTCTTTCATCCATTTCAAGTTTATCTTTATGTGTGGTGTAAGAGAATGGTCTAGTTTCATTCTTCTATATGTAGCTGTTGAATAGACATTTTTCTAAAAAAGACCTACAGATCGCCAAGAGATACACAAAAAATGCTCAACATCACTCATCATCGGGGAAATGCAAATTAAAAACCATTAAAAATCACCTCAAAACTGTGAGAATGGCTAGAATTAAAAAGACAGAAGAAATAAGAAGTGTTGATGAGGATGTGGAGAAAAAGGAGTCCCTCATGCACTATTGGTGGGAAAGCAAACTGGTGCAACCACTGTGGAGAAGAGTATGAAATCTCCTCCAAAAATTAAAAGTAGGACTAACCACATGATCCAGGAATTCCACTACTGGGCATTTGCCCAGAGGAAAAAAAAAATCAAAAATTTTACTCCAATTCAAAAAGAAAGTTGCATGTGGATGTTTATTGCAGCATTACTTCAAATAGTCAAGATACGGAAGCCCCTCAAGCATCCATCAGCAAACAGATAAGGAAAATGCAATATATATACATTCAGTGGAATATGCACAGCCATAAAAAAAGTATGAGAAGGATGAGATCATGCCATTTGAGACAACATGGAGGGACCTAGAGGGTATTACACTAAGTGAAATAAGCCTGAGAGAGAAAGACAAATACCCTAGGATTTCATGTATATGTGGAACCTAAAAAGCGAAACAAATGGAAAAACCAGCAAAAATCAGAATCAGACTTATAGAGAACAAACGGATGGTTGCATGGTGAGGCGATGGCCCAAGTGTGGAAAGGGGAGTGGGAGATACAGGCTTCTAGGTACGAAATGAATCAGTCACGGAAATAAAAGGCATAGCAGAGGGGATATAGTGGAGGGTCTTGTCATAGCGATGTACAAGTCATAGAGGGCAGCCACACTTGGAATGGGCACAGTGTAACATATAGAGGTGTTGAGCTATTTTGTTGTACACCAGAAAATAATGTAACATTGTGTATCAGTTGTACTCAAATGAAGCAAATTAATAATTGATTTAAAGGAAATAAAGTAATAGTATCTCTTTAAAATTCTGGCTGGAAGTGTCCCTTATACGAGGCAGAATGGATGTTGTTTGGAGCACTTCTGTCTAATTCAAACCCATGGAAGTGGCCAAAGGAGAATGAAGTTGAGATCAGTAGATATGGGAGTTTGTTCCTGGGGTTGTAGGAATCCAATAAATAACATCCCTCTTTCACTCTCCTAAGCTCCAAGCCATTTTTAAAAACACCACCAGGAATCAGACAGATGGTGATCAAACTATGAGTTTCATCACTGATGAAACTAGAATAGAGAATCCCTTTTGAATGTGTGGCCAAAACTGGGCTTCCTACTACTTTGCGCAGAGTTGAACTTGCTCAAGTTTTAGGCATATCCACCAGCTGGCCCTGTGCATACCCACGGAGAACAAGAGCAAAACATCCATAGTCAGGCTGCTCTGAATGAGAGGAAGAGCCTGCTTGGTCCTTTCCCATCTCTCTGGGGAGGTCACTCTTTCTTCCTTGGGAGGAGTGAATGAGTGACCAACATGTAGAAAGAAGGTGGAACTTACCCTTCTCAATCCGTCAGAGGGGTTAGAGAGCTTGCACTTTGGACCAAAGCCTTAGGCCAAGGTAGGAAGCCCGGGAGAGGAAGAAGATGGCTCTCAATATCATGATGGATGCAAAGAAGACCGGGTGGAGTGCATTGGATTCAGTGGTGACCTTGTATTTTGGACAGTCTCATGAGCTATTTTTAAAAGGTCAGGGGCCCATCTAATGCAAAGATAACTGCACCTTCAGCATCTGTCCTTTAATAATCTTATGAAACCTCCCTGAGTTCCTTGCTTTATAAGCATACGATACTGATAAGCTGAGAAATGGAAAATATGTAGATGGGCAAGTATCCTGCTTGCAATAAGGAAAGGAGGAAGGGAAATCCAATTTGAGCCAGGCAGCCGAGAGCATGGCAAGCATATCCATACATGAGGTGCAACAGGTCACCGGATGGCCGAGAACCTTCTCCTGAAGAGTATAGGTGAGGCAAAAATGTGCATACAATTCCTTCTCATATATGGTTGAGTGTAATGACAATAATAATAGCAGTAACAGTAATAGCAAACACTTGTTATTCTACAGATCTGTCCTAAGTAGATTCTCTATATTTGTGTAATCATCTCAACAGCCCTATGGGTGTTAATATTACCCCCACTTTACAGAGAGATTCAGGAACTTATCAGTTTCAGGCACAAGAAGAACCTGGCCAAAGTCACAGTGGAGAAGGTGGCAGAACCAGAACTCAAGCCTGGGGCCATGCTTTACCCAGTAAGGCAGACAAACTCCCGGGGTGGCCAGCGATTACAGCCAGGATTGTAGGCTAACTCAGTGGTGGCCCAGCCCAGCGGAGAAGCCCTGTCTCCTTTTACCATTCTCAGATGTTTCTTGGTTGGACACAGAGGAGATGAGAACCAGTGAGCTGAGACTATAGGTCTAATATTTCTTCTTAAAAGGCTGGGTGTCTCCGGCTCTTACTGTCCCTGGTCTGGTGACATGAGTGAAGGGAACTCAGTACTGCTCCTGACAGCATCATTGAGGAGGAGAACGGTAGTAAGCCCACACTCTGAATTACAAAAGAATGAATCAAGAGGAGTGGATAGACTGAGGTCAGAACATTTCTCTGGGACAAAAGGAAGATCCTTTTTTTCCTCCCTGAACATTTTCAGAGCCTTTCTGTACCACAGGGTCTCAAAGAAGACCCTGAAGTCTAAATTCATTTTTTTAAGGTTTCATTTATTTATTTGACAGAGAGAAACACAGCCAGAGAGGGAACACAAGCGGGGGAGTGAGAGAGGGAGAAGCAGGCTTTCCGCCGAGCAGGGAGCCCGATGTGGGACTCGATCCCGGCTCTCCAGAATCATGACCTGAGCCGAAGGCAGTCGCTTCACCAACTGAGCCACCCAGGCGCTCCTTAAATTCATTTTTTTTAGTTAGGACTACAAATGAACCCCCTAAATTCTGTTCACTTGCTCTTGTTTCTCACTATCAGATGATTTGGCTTCAAATAAGAGTAGCATGAAATTATAATTTTGTATTTTCTTTTTTCTTTTTATTTTTTTTAAAGATTTTATTTATTTATTTGACAGAGAGAAACACAGCCAGAGAGGGAACACAAGCAGGGGGAGCGAGAGAGGGAGAAGCAGGCTTTCCACTGAGCAGGGAGCCCGATGGAGGTTTGATCCTAGGACTCAGAGATGCTTAATGACTGGTGGCCCAGTCATTAAGCATCTGTGCCAAAGGCAGATGCTTAATGACTGGGCCACCCAGGCGCCCCTAATTCTGTATTTACTTTCAGAAAGGTTTTTCTCTACTTCTGGTTTCCTTAATTATTTCATCTTTGCATGAATAAGAAGCCCCAAAAGGATAATATTCACATTACTGTTAATATCCTGGTACTGAAGGGGGTGGGTATTTATTTTGCAAACCTGGAAGGCACACATAGTCACCCAGGCCTGGCCCAACATTTTGTCAAAAATCGAGCCTTGGAGGGGTTTGGCTCCATTACAGTGAGTTGAAATGGATGATCTCAGCTTCCTTAATACTAATTATTAACGAGAGAATGTGGAAAGTAGATATGGCCGGGGCTGCGGCAGCACTCCGAAATCTTTTCAACTCTCCAGAAGACGCAGGATGAAATTCAAGTACACAAAAATAACCAAGCCATGATCCTGATGTGTTTCATCCTGTTTCCCCTCTCGGCCCTGTTCCTTCAGGACTCCTTCCATTAACATTCTCTGGTCACCCAAGGTTTTATCTATTGATTTCCCTTTGACGAGGTAAAGCCAAGCAACCAATGTGTGAATTCCTTACAGCCAGCCATCAAAGATGCCAGGTGAATAAGTGGTACTTTGGAGAGTTGTGATATCCTTATTAAAAAAGAAAAGAAAAGAAAAACAGCAGCAGCAGCAGCAGCATTGGTTTGTGTGAAAAGAAGGGAGGGAGGCAGCAAGCACTAGCCCTCTTCATTCCACAAATGCAGCCTGTGTGGTATTTGCACAGCCTTATTGGACAAAGGAGTCCGGAACCAGAAATCACAGGATGTTCATTGTTCTGTAATCTTGTGAGTCAGTCCCCTTTGGGGGCTTGGTTTCCTGAGGTTGAGAGAAGATTGAACCAGGTGATCTCCAAGGTTCTTACACTCTCTTTTGCTCTCTCTTCAATTATTCATGTTCTTTGTGGCCGCCATCATTATTCCCACTCGGTAACAAAGAAAATAAGACATGAAGAAGTGAAGTTGTATAGATCCCCAGCTGCCAGAAAGAAGAAGCCAGAGAACACATGTCTGAGTGGGAGGCTGTCTTTGAGATGCTAAGATCAAGTTCTTTATTTTCTATCCCCGGGAACAAAAATTTCACCTTGTGGGCAGGAACCAAATCAAGTTAGAGCTCCTCCTAATTAAATTTCCCCGCAGTAACTCAGCCTATCAACCAGGAGCCCACAGAATGCATAGAGCTGCTCACAGGGCACCTTCTTTTGTCTTTGTCAAGAGAATTAAAGAAACGCTTGTTCACATTCCTATGAAATCATGGAAACAGCAAACTGGACATCTGTAAATGATGAATTGAGCTGTGGCTAAGCTAACTTGTATTAATTATTCTGAATTCCAATGAGGAACGATCCTCATGCTTCTCCCTTCACGTTCTGCTGACAGAAGCATCCATCAACCGCCTGCTCTGGTCTCCTGTCTCCCTCTGCCGCCGCTCAGGCCCTGAGCAGAAAGGGGCTGGCTTTTGACTCAGTACATTTCCTTTCCTAACTGCCTTCCACTGATTTTGAGAAAACAAAGAAAAAATGTTTTGCTGGTGCAATTGCACATTTCTCCCAACCCTTATTTTGTTTTGAAACTGAGACTACTAATATACACAAAAATTCCAGGACAAAAGAAAGAGAAGAGAAGAGAAAAAAGAAAAAAGAAAAGAAAAAAGGACCCACACGAAGAGCCAGAGTAGAGTCCTATGGGCGCTTCACGTTGTGAATAATTCTTCCCAAAGGTGAAATATTAAGCTCGTCTCTGAGTGTCTGTGACGCTCCCCTTCCCAACTCACCAGCTGCGTTTAGGCAAGTCCTCTCCTTGGCTGTTTTCTTTGCTGTAAGATGAGTTGTTGTGAGGTGTAAACAAACACAGGCTCATAGAGCATCTAGAACAGTGCACGGGGCCCAGGAAGCTCTGGGAAAACCAGTACTGCTACTCTTTCTTCTCCCTATGTGATAGGATGGTAACATCTCCTCAATTGTGTCAGACCCACACTCCAAAAATTCTCAAGTTAACATCGTAGTGCAAGGGACAGGTGGAATCATGGATAGAACTCCAGCTTTCTGTGTCCAAAGTCTCTCATGTTTCATTTCTCTCCCTGAATTACCCTACTTCCCATTTCCTTTCCTTCTCCTACAGAAACAAACTGAGGGACTTGGACGGGGGAGGATGGGAGAGCCTGGTGGTGGGTACTCGGGCACCTATTGCATGGAGCACTGGGTGTGGGACATGGGCATTGAATCCCTTTGGAACACTGAAAAAAATAAAATAAATTTAAAGTAAAAAAAAAAGAAGAGGAACTCCAGCTTTAAGTGAAGTCACTACACTTACTCCAGGTTGCTTGAGGCCCCAAGCCACCTTAGCCCCATGGGCTGGTCACTAACACGGCAGCCATTTTGTGGGAAAGACAGTTGAGAATAATGCTCTTCCAGAGAATCGTTAGCTGATGATAAATCTCTAGCTTTTTAAGATTATTTTATTCAAAGAGTTGGACCATTCAAACAACTGCCAACTGTGTGATTGAACTAAAGAGTCAGGATGGCCCCTCGGGAAGCTCAGCGGGCACATGGCAGGCATGTGACCAGTGTGTGGCCCAGATAGGGCGGGCATGTGGTCATGCTGAGCTGCCCACCAGAAGGCAGAGGGCTGATCCCTGGTTAGGTAAGGTTTATCTTATGAGTACGACATTAAGAGAACCTCAGCCAATCAGTCAATCAATCATTTTAGCTTTTTTTTCCCTTTCATGACCTAGACATGGAAGCTTTTCAGAAACCCAAATCTGTTCTTTATCCCGTGGCCATCATTTTAAGATTTTTTTCACAAACCTGTCCTAGATTTTTGCTCTAGCTGAAAAATCTGAAAGATGAAAGCCAGTATGTTGGTTTTTTTTTTCAATCTTCAATCAACAGCAACCTGAACCAAATATATATCATTAAAAAATGGGTTTGAGTCATCCTAGGGTTGAGAGGACGATACTCAGAGGAAGTATAATTCCTTTTATACCTCTAGAGGGCGAGGCTTGACTTCTTCCTTCACCTTCAGATTCTGAATCTGTAATGTAGTCACAGAACAGACTGATGTCAGCAGTTGCAAAATTCGTAAAAAAAAGAAAGTTTACACAACAGAGGAAAAGGAACACTACATCTTTGTTCAGAAGAGAGTTATTAGTAATACTATAGCTGGAGAACATCTAGATAGGGTGCACAGAGAGACAGTGCCTTGTGTCCTGCTGATGATGAATGGGTACCTAAGGAGAGTCCTGGGGCTGTTAAATGCTGAGAGTATTTAAAAACATGCTTTCATTTATCTAATCATACCTAAAGGGACAAACGTCCTTGGGTTGTTTTTGTTTTTTTTTGTTTTTTTTTTTTTTTAGTATAATCAACGTACAGCGTTGTATTAGCTTCAGGTGTACAACATAATGATTCAACAATGTGTTACTCCAGTATGTTACAGTACATATGTTACTGTAAGCTCGTCATGAAAAGTGGAGTTAGCATCTGTCACCAGACTCCGTGTTTACAGCCTTATGGACCATATTCCCTGTGCTGCACTTTCCATCTCTGTTATTTATTTTGTAATTGGAGGTGTGTACCTCTTGGCCTCCTTTCTCTGCTTCACCCATCCCAGTACCCATCTTCCCTTGGACAACCAGCAGTTGTATTCAAGGATCTGGGTTATTGTTTGTATTCTCTCTGTTGATTTGTTTTGTTTCTTAAATTCCACATATGAATGAAATCACATGATCATTCTGACTTATTTCACTTGGCATTAAACCCTCTAGGTCCATCCAGGTTGTTGCAGATGGTCAGATCTCATTCTTTTTTATGGCTGATTAATAGTTCATATTTATATATATATATATATATATATATATATATATATATATATATATATACTGTGTTCTCCACAGTAGGTGCACCAATTTACATTTCCACCAACAATGCACAAGTGTTCCCTTTCCTCCACATCTTTGCCAATACTTATTTCTTTTGGTTTTGATTTTAGCCATTCTCACAGATGTAAGGTGATATCTTTGATTTGCATTTCCCTAATGATTAGTGATACTGAGCATCATTTCATCTGTCTGTTTCCCATATGTATGTCGTCTTTGGAAAAATGTCTGTTCAGGACCTCTGCCCACTTTTTTTTTAAATAATCCATTTAATGTGATCTAATTGTTCACCCCTCAAACACATTATTTTCTTTTCTGTGTTAATTTTTATTTTTCCCATAACCCAGCTACCCTATCCCTCCCCCCCTGTACCCCCCAGCAACCCTCAGTTTAATTCCTGATATGAAGAGTCTCTTATGGTTTGTCTCCCCTCCCTGGTCCCATCTTGTTTCATTTTTTCCCTCCCAAACCCCCGTGACCCCCCCACACTGCCTCTCAAATTCCTCATATCAGAGAGATCATAATTGTCTTTCACTGATTAACTTATTTCACTCAGCATAGTACCCTCCAGTTCCATCCACGTTGTTGCAGATGGCAGGATTTCGTTCTTTTCATGGCTGCATAGTATTCCATTGTAGTTATATACCACATCTTCTTTATCCAGCTATTCATCTGTTGATGGGCATCTAGGTTCTTTCCATAATTTGGCTATTGTGGACATTGCTGCTATAAACATTTGGGTGCATGTGGCCCTTCGGATCTCTACATTTGTATCTTAGGGTAAATACCCAGTAGTGCAATTGCTGGGTTGTAGAGTAGCTGTATTTTCAACTTTTTGAGGAATCGCCATACTGTTTTCCAGAGTGGCTTCAACCAGCTTGCATTCTCACCAAAAGTGTAGGAGGGTTTCCCTTTCCCCGCATCCTTGCCAACATCTGTCGTTTCCTGACTTGTTAATTTTAGCCATTCTGACTGGTTTAAGGTGGTATCTCATTCTGGTTTTGATTTGTATTTCCCTGATGCCGAGTGATGTTGAGCACATTTTATGTGTCTGTTGGCCATTTGGATGTCTTCTTTTCAGAAATGTCTGTTCATATCATCTGCCCATTTCTTGATTAGGTTATTTGTTCTTTGGTTGTTGAGTTTAATGAGTTCTTCATAGATTTTGGATACTGGCCCTTTATCTGATATGCCATTTGCAAATATCTTCTCCCATTCTGTCGGTTGTCTTTGGTTTTGTTGACTGTTTTCCTGTGCTGTGCAAAAGCTTTTGATCATATTGAAGTCCCAATAGTTCATTTTTGTCCTTGCTTCCCTTGCCTTTGGCGATGTCTCTAGGAAGAAGTTGCTGCAGGTGAGGTCGAAGAGGTTGCTGCCTGTGTTATTCTCAAGGATTTGGATGGATTCCTGTCTCACATTGAGGTCTTTCATCCATTTTGAGTCTATTTTTGTGTGCGGTGTAAGGAAACAGTCCAGTTTCATTCTTTTGCATGTGGCTGTCTGATTTTCCCAACACCATTTGTTGAAAAAACTGCCTTTTTTCATTGGACATACTGTCCTGCTTTGTCGAAGATGAGTTGACCATAGAGTTGAGGGTTAATTTCTGGGCCCTATTCGGTTCCATTGGTCAGTGTGTCTGTTTTTGTGCCAGTACCATACTGTCTGCATGATTATGGTTTTAAAATAGAGCTTGAAGTCTGGAATCATGATGCCACCAACTTTGGTTTTCTTTTTCAACATTCTACTGGCTACTTGGGGTCTTTTTTGGTTATATGTAACAAATAAATTTTAGGATTATTTGTCCATTTGTTTGAAAAAATTAGTGATATTTTGATAGGGATTGCATTAAATGTGTAGATTGCTCTAGGTAGCATAGACATCTCTGCCCACTTTTAATTGGATTATTTGTTGTTTCTTTGAGGTTGAGTTTTATAAGTTCATTGTAGATCTTGGATATCCTTACTGGATTTATTATTTGCAAATATCTTCTCTCGCTCAGTAGATTGTCTTTTAGTGGGTTTTTTAATGGTCTCCTTTGTTATGCAAAGCTTTTTATTTTAAAGAAGTTCCAATAGTTTATTGTTGCTTTTATTTTCCTTGCCTTTAAGACACATATCTAGAAAATATTTCTATAACTGAAGTCAGAGATTACAGCCTATGTTTTCTAAGAATTTTATGGTTTCAGGTCTCACATTTTAAGTTATGAAAGAAAGTAAAGAGGCCACAAATAAATGGGAAAATACTTCATGACCGTAGATTGGAAGAACCAATACTGTTAAAATGTTCATACTACCCAAAACAATCTGCAGATATTATGTAATCCCTATCAAAATCCAAATAGCATTTTTCACAGAACAAGAACAAATAATACTAAAATTTGTATGGGACCACAAGACCTTGAATAAAAAGGTCAGTCTTGAAGAACAAAACTAGAGGTATCATAGTCCCAGACTTCAAGATGTACTACAAAGTTGTAGTAATCCAGTTTAGTACTGGCACAAAAATAGACAGCTGAAATAGAGAGCCCAGAAAGAAACCCATGATTATATGACCAATTAAAAATGAGACAGGAAGCAAGAATATACAGTGGGGAAAAGAGAGTCTTAATATATGGTCCTGGAAAAACTGGACAGCTACATGCCAAAGAATGAAACTGGACCACTTTCTTAACTATACACAAAAGTAAAGTCAGAATGGATTAAAGACTTAAAAGTGAAACCAATTTTTCCAATTAGGTTTTAAAGAATTAGTTCACTAGATTCCAAATTAAAATGTGTAACAGCAAGCATTCCAAAGCATGTGTATATAACACATTCAGAGAGAGAAGACAGAGCAACACTGAAAATGTCACAGGAGATTTAGTTGGCCTTAGGTTCTAATGGTCGTAGCTCCTTCCCAAAGTTCATTCCTTCATTATGCCTTTCCATAAGAGCCATCGGTGACTTCATTCATCCCTTGCCCCTAAATACCTCTTTCTCTGCTACCTGGGCAGCTTGATGTTTAAACTGGAACAATGTTGAACATTTCCCTCTGTAGTATGACTTAAAAAACAATAGTGAACAGATACTGAGTACTGGTCGCTGTTCGCTGCTGCCCCGAACTGTCTTTAACAATCCTGTGAAGTTATTGTCATGAGGATAAGGTGTTGGCATTGTCCTCCAGCCAAATCCCGCCAACCGAAGCTGAACAAGTTGTTACAAGAGAGAGTACACGCTGTGGCAAAACATGGGGTGTCTCAATAAGCAGGTCCTAGGACTAATGGGATTAGGGCCTACGTGATTTGTGGGAAGATTTAGGAATCAGGGCTTGGCTCAGGATTGAATGCTGTCAGGAAGTAGGGGGAATTTTATGATTTGGTATCTTCATAAAGTTCATCTATATGAGAGAGGGTATCCAATGAGTCTAAAACTGTAGTTGGTAACGCAGCAGCAGTCACTCATATGGAGGGGATCTTTGATCATTTTTATGGTTTGGGCAGTGCTCATGTTTTTGTCTGTGTCTAGACATGATCAAGGAGTGGTCTTGTTTTTGCTTTGATGCTAGTGCCCTAGAAATGACTTATGTTCAACAGGAGAACACCAAGGGACAGCTGCGAGTGCCAGGCCACCCCTGAAAATATGAAGGCCAAGTTGGCAGTCCTGTTCCAGCTTCCAGATGTCAAGAGCTGCTTCTGTCTTTCTCGGGGGCGTAAAGCAGTTAATGAGCTAGTCCAAAGTCATACAGCTTGCGAGTTAAAGAACCACAATGTTAATGCTGTATCTGGTCCTGAAGCCCAAACATTTGACAAAGATTTACTCTCATTTGGCTTTCATGAAACATCTGTTTTCATCTTCCTGGATTTCGCAGGGGAATCCAGCCAAGTTTCCTGTCATATTCTGTGGAAAATTGAATTGACTCTTGAAAACAGCATTGAAGTCCCTTGACTTCAGCAAGAATCCAAGCCTGCTATGACACTCTGTTTCACTTACAGCCTCTTTCCCTCCACCTTCCATGCCTCAGTCAAGCATCCGATTGTATTCAGGTATTCACATTTACATTTAGAAACACCTCTAGTTGGTGATCTCCAGCCTCTAGCTCCAGATCCCCAGAGCAAGTGAACCACTCTTTAAATAAAGCATTCTTTTTAAATGGAAGAAAGTGCTAGGGACATTTCCCCCCTAAGGCTATAAAGGTGCAGACGGCCTAGTGCAGGAGATGCAATGGAAAGAAAGAGATTAAGGAGTCCCAACAAACTGGGTCACATGTTAGCTCTGCTACATATTTGAAAAGCATTTTATTTCACTTAGCATAATACCCTCTAGATCTCAAATGACACAATCTCATCCTTTTTTTTTTCATTAGTAATTTTTATTGTTTCCATAACCCAGCCACCCTATCCCTCTTCCCTCCACCCCCCAGCAATCCTCACTTTGTTTCCTGAGATGAAGTCTCATGGTTTTTCTCCCTCCTGGTCCCATCTTGTTTTATTTTTTCCCTCCCTACCCACATGACCCCCACCCTGCCTCTCAAATTCCTTATCTTAGAGATCATATGATAATTGTCTTTCTCTGATGGACTTATTTCGCTCAGCATAGTACCCTCCAGTTCTATCCATGTCATTGCAAATGGCAGGATTTAATTCTTTTTGATGGCTGCATAGTATTCCTGTGTGTGTGTGTGTGTGTGTGTACACCACATCTTCCACATCTTCTTTATCCATTCATCTGTTGATGGACTTCTGGGCTCTTTCCATAATTTGGCCATTGTGGACATTACTGCTATAACATTCGGGTGCATGTGCCCCTTTGGACCACTACATTTGTATCTTTAGGGTAAATACCCAGTAGTGTGATTAATGGGTTGTAGGGAAGCTCTATTTTCAACTTTTTGAAGAATCTCCATACTGTCTTCCAGAGTGGCCATACCAGTTTACATTCTCACCAACAGTGTAGGAAGGTTCCCCTTTTCCCGCATCCTCACCAACATCCGTCATTTCCTGACTTGTTATTTCTAGCCATTCTGACTGGTGTAAGGTGATATCTCACTGTGGTTTTGATTTGTATTTCCCTGATGCTGAGGGATGTTGACAGTCTCATCCCTTTTTATGGCTGTGTACTATTCCATTATATATACATACATATATGTATACTAAAAGTATATACACATATAATCACATCTTCCTTATCCATTGATCTATCAGTGGACACAGGTTGCTTGCATATCTGAGCTATTGTACCTAGTGCTGCAACAAACAGGGATGCACATGCCTTTTCTAATTAATGTTTGGATTTCTTTGGGTAAGCACCAAGTAGTGAAATTACTGGGTCATTTGGTAGTTCTATTCTAAGTTTTGGAAGAACCTCTATACAGTTCTCCACAGTAGCTGCCCAATTTATGTTCCCAACAGCAATGCATGAGCATTCCTTTTCCCCTTCATCCTCACCAACATTTATCTTATTTTAGCCATTCTGACAGGTATAAGGGGATACCGTCTTATGCTTTTGGTTTGCATTTCCCTGAATGGATAGTGATGTTGGACATCTCTTTATGTGTCTGTTGGCCATCTGTATATCTTGCTTGGAAAATGTCTTTTCAGGTCCTCTGTGCCTTCTTTACTTGGATAGTTTGGGTTTTTTGGTGTTGAGTTGTGTAAGTTCTTTATATATTGTGGATACCAAACCTTTAGAGGATATGTCATTTGCAAATATCTTCTCCCATTCAGTAGGTTGTCTTTTTGTAGATGGCTTCTTTGTACAAAAGTTTTTATCTTGTTGAGGTCCCACTAGTATATTTTTTGCATTTGTTTCTCTTGTCTTAGGAGACAGACATGTTGCTATAACAAGTATCAGATTACTGCCTGAATTCTCTTCCAGGAGTCTTATGGTTCCAGGTCTTGCATTTAGGTGTTTCATGCATTTTGAGTTTATTTTTGTATATGGTGAAAGAAAATGGTCCGGTTTCATTCTTTTGCATGTAGCTGCACAGATCTGCCAGCACCATTTAGTGAAGAGACTGTCTTTTCCCCTTGTATATTTTTGCCTCCTCTATCATGAGTTAATTGACCACGGAAGTATGGATTTATTTCTGGATGCTCTGTTCTGTTACCTTGATCTACATGTCTGTTTTTGTGCCCATACAGTACTGTTTTGATTACCACAGCTTTGTAGTGTATCTTCAAGTCTGGGCTTATGATCCCTCCAGCTTTGTTCTTCCATTTCAAGATTGCTTTGGCTATTCAGGGCCTTTTTTCTGTTCCATGAAAATTTTAGTATTACTTATTCTTGTTCTCTGAAAAACGCTGTTTGCATTTTGGTAGGGATTGTATTGAATCTGTAGACTGCTTTGGGTTGTATGAACATTTTAACAACATTAATTCTTCCAGTCTATGAGCACGAATGTCTTTTCATTTATTTGTGTCATCAGTATTTTATAGTTTTCAGAGTACAGGTATTTCACTTCCTTGGTTAAGTTTATCCCTAGGTATTTTATTGTTTTTGGTGCACTTGCAAATGGTGTTGTTTTCTTAATTTCTTTTTCTGCTACTTTCTTATTAGTATTATTAGTATATAGAAATTCTGGGTATTAATTTTGCATTCTGCAGCTTTACTGAATTCACTTCTTAGTTCTATTAGTTTTTGGTGGAGTCTAGGGTTTTCTATGTATAATATGTCATCTGCAAAAAATGAAGTTTAACTCTTCTTTACGAACATGGATACCTTTTATTTCTTTTTCTTATCTAAGTACTGTGGCTGGGACTTCTACTACTATGTTGAATAAAAGTGGCAAGAGTGGACATCCTTGTCTTGTTCCTGACCTTAGAGGGAAAGCTCTCAGTTTCTCACCATTGAGTTTGATGTTAGCTATGGGTTTTTCATATATGGCCTTTATTATCTGGAGGTATGTTTCTTGTATATCCACTTTCTTGAGATCTAGTTGCTAATTTAAACATTATTTTTTAAAAAAATTATTGAAAATGATAAAATTCCCTGGAAACCCAAAGACCAGAGCCTTTAATTTTTAAAGCTGGCTCCTCAGTAGGGTGACTTCTAGGGGTAGTTGGTTTCATCAGTGTGAGCACTGAGTTTCACAGACTCAGATGATGTAGAAGAGGTCCAAGGAAGGTCACTGTGCCCTCCGCTAGCCTTCCTTCATGTACAGGCTGGACACTTTCACAAACACCCTGCCTGTCCAGATTGAGACTTCAGTGGAAAAATCCACATAAAGCTCGTACGACCACTCTACTTTGAAACTGCCTTGCCCTAACCCTTTAGTCATCCTCCTGCCCTCATGGAGATGCTTCTGCAGCCATTTACATCATCCCATGGGGGTCTCATCTCAAGGGACTCCTTTTCCCTATGGGATCCTGCTTCAGATGTATCCAGCGGCACCTCCTTGATTCATTATCACGCATTCTTTCCAGCTACTAGGCTCTGCTCTGTCATCCT
>PITA01005004.1:0-90532 GCA_004023965.1 Spilogale gracilis | reverse complement strand
GTTAAAGCAAAATTGTTCACATATAGAGAATTTTGCCACCTCTCTTCTTTAATTCAAACAAGTTTGTGACCCTTTCAAGCAAGAGTATAGCAGAAACATCTTCCTCATCTCTTCTCAGCAGAAGAGAGCTGGATCCTGGTAGGGCCGAAGCTAACACTGGTTGAGCCAGGCTCTGAGAAAGACATTGCGCATGTGTTTTGTTCCATTTGTTCATAGCAATCCTTTGCTGTTTACCCGCTTACCGATGAGGTTCAGTGCAAAGCCCATGCTAGTGTTTGCCTTCTGAGCTCGTTCTAGAAGATGACCTGCTGTGTCCTAATTGGGCCATATTACGAGGACTCTCTCTTATTCATTTACAAGGAAAGGCTATCAGAATTACCATCCTGGCACCCTTCTAGATGTCAGATTTCACATTCATGCTTGCCCATATTACTCATACCATATAGTATTAAAGAAAGAGTGGTTGTCTTCCTTCATAACTATGAGGAGCTTGAAGTAGTGTTGTGACTGCATTTAGTATCATTCTACATATCTGGAAAGAATCAGTGGAGAATGACAGGGGGTGGGAAGGAAGTGGCTTTGTTCCACAATAGTACTGTTAGCTTTGATCTACCCCAACCACAGCAGAGAGGACATAACCTCCCCCTGAAAACTAGGGGACATATATGTTCCTGAGTAAAAATGTGGACAGGGAAGCACGATGTGATCAGAGATTTCCAAATATATGCATTTGCCATGTGTGAGCAAGTAACCAGAAAACACTACAGGTCTGCTGTGGGGGGAACAAGGGCACCAACAAGATCTGAGCATAGTAAAAGTGAATAATGGTCAATTCGCTTCTTGGTGACAATCCAATGATTCTCTGGATTTTGGATTTCCACGGTATTCTGTCTCTGACTCCCCTGGGGCTCAGATCCTGTGGAATCTTTTAAGGCAGTCTGCATTCAAAAGAGCAGCTCATCTGGGTCTGTGCGCCCTACTGCTGGCAGATGCAGGAGGCATGTCTTGAGGACAGTTAGCCCACTGCCCGGTGTAAGGCCTGCTGCTGAATCTGATCCCGGAGCCCCATGCTCGTGAAATCTTCCAGGTGGACGTCTGGGTGTGGCCATCTCCAGGTTTTTTGCTCCCTTAGCAAAAAGAGAGAGATTCGTGTTAAAACCATGTACTCAGGATCAGAGGGCATGAGGCTAACCTAGAGCTAGGGCTCCTGAATTCAGAAGGGAACTTGTTTTCATCTCTCATTACCATTTACTCCAGTCAGAGCCCAGGCATTCATTCAATAAGCATTTTCTTAGGCAAGTACCGTAATCCAGCACTGGGGGGAAAATGACTAACCTGATATAGTGTCTTCACTCAGGGGAAACAGACGCATACATATTTTTTTTTAAGTATGATATAGTGTAAAGCACACCACATCAGAAATAGGGACCAGGTAGGGTACTAGACAAAGCAGGAAATGGGTTGACCAGAAAAACCGTCACAGAATTAATAGCAATAGGTAGCACAGATTGAATCCTAGCCATGTGCTAAGGGGGGGTTATTAGCAGCGCGGTTAGGCAGGCAGGCTTCTGAGTTAGACCCAAGTTCAGATCTCAACTCTGTCATTTGCCAATGAACAAATATTTCCAAGCCTCAGTTTCCCCTTTGTAGAGTAGGGAGGAATGCTATGTACCTGACCCACTATCAAGGTGAAAGTCAGTGAGAAACCCTGTATGTTTAACACATAGAGCTGCCAGAATAAATTATATACTTAGTGGTTTAGAAGAGCAGGAAGGAACTTACCCAATCACACTTCTGGAGGCTAGAAGTGTGAAATCAAGGCGTCGGCAGAGCTATGCTCTCCCTGAAGGCTCGGGGTTGGGGGTGGGGGGGCTGCAGAATCTTTCCTCACCTCCCTCTAGCTTCTGGGTATTGCCAGCAATCCGTAGCGTCCCTTGGCTTGTCGTGTGTCGCTCCAATCTGTCTTTGCGTAGCCATCTCCCCTGTGTGTCTGTCCAGATTTTCCTTTTCTCATAAGGACACCAGTCAGATGAGATTTAGGACCCACCATAATTCAGCATGACTTTATCGGGATTGCATCTGCAAAGACCGTATTTCTCAAGGTCACATCATGGACTGCAGGGGGAAATGCACTCAGGGGGAGGGAGGACTATTCAACGCTGTACACACGCCAACTAAACATTCAATACTAGCTGTCAAAATTATGGTTATTATTAAATTCTAACAGCAAACCTTGGAGATCAGTATTGTCCTCAGTGAGCAATAAAGTGAAATGTAAGAATTAGGGAATTTACCCAAGCAAATTGCAGAAGTAAGATTCAGATGTGCTTTTTCTGAATTTAAAATCAAGGAGGGATGGGGCGCTTGGGTGGCTCGGTTGGTGAAGGGTCCGACTCTTGGTTTCAGCTCAGGTCATGATCTCAGGGTTGTGAGATCCGGCCCCTCATTGTGTTCAGCAGGGATTCTGCTTGAGATTCTCTCTCCCTCGCCTTCTGCCCCTCCCCCCATCATGTTTTTGCTTTCTCTCAAATATTTTTTTAAAGATTTTTTTTCTTATATATTTGACAGACATAAATGGCAGGCAGGGAGAGAGGAGGAAGCAGGCTCCCTGCTGAGCAGAGAGCCCACTGAGCCACCCAGGTGCCCCTAAATAAATAAATCTTAACAACAAAGCAGAACGAAAGATAAAACCGGGGAGGGTCACCAGTCAATCACCAAGAGCTAAGAGGAATTCATCCTGTCACACAAGTTCTCCAAGCAGCACTAGCGTGGGTTGATGACGCATAGAAAAGAGGAAGAAGGGGGCGCCTGGGTGGCTCAGTTGGTTAAGCAACTGCCTTTGGCTCAGGTCATGATCCCGGACACCCGGGATCGAGTCCCACATCGGGCTCCCTGCTCGGCAGGAAGCCTGCTTCTCCCTCTCTCACTCCCCCTGCTTGTGTTCCCTCTCTGGCTGTGTTTCTTTCTGTCAATAAATAAAATTTAAAAAAAAGAAAAAAAGAGGAGGAAGGTGGGCAGGACACTGATGTCCTAAACCCCTAGAGGACAAGGTTGGAAGACCCTTGCAGACTTTTTGAACCAAACCCCCTCAGTGCTTAGGGGAGTAGACAAAGACTGAGAAATAGGATGACCTCCCTAAGGCCCTGTGTCTGGTTGGTGCAAGACCTAGACGTCTGTCCACCATCTCTGACCTCAGGTCCAGCACTGCTCTTTTCTTCCTTCCCTCCCTGATGGTGGCTCCAGGCAAGGCCAGAGAACATGGGCCCCCTGGATGTCAAGGAGACCCTGATCTTGGGGACACCTGCCTACCTGCATGGGAGCCAGATCTCAGCTTCTCCACCCCCACCCCATACCTGCTGATCTAGTATAAAAGTTGAGAAACCGTGAACTGCTAAAGGCTTCCCTGGAGAAGATAATGTGGCAGTGTTGATTCAACCTGCAAAAAGGTACAAAAGCATGAAGGTCAGATGCAGAGCTGAATGTTCCTGAGTCCCTGTCAGCAAATAGCAGGGCCTGCTCTGTCCTCAATGTGAAATCAGATTAACCATCCTTAGCAGTTAACCCTAGACAGTTCTTTGAAATCGCTGAGATTGGCAACCACATAGGAACATGTACGTCTTGCACCTGGCTGCGGAACCCCCCAGCTCCCTCCCCCTGTCCTCTGGCTCCACACCATAGCCAAGGGGGCCTTTCCAATTCACAGCGAGGTCACGCTGCTACCCTCGTTGCCTGCTTCCCCATGACCTTCAGCACAAATGTTAAGCTCAAAGCCCCTGAGGAGCTACCATCCCTCTCCCTATAGTTTCAACCAGCAAAACATACTTACACAATCACACATTCTCCCTAGCTCACTCTGCTTTAGCCTCCCAGCTCTAATTATAGCCCCCACCCCAGCCGCAGTGCCTTTGTACCTGCCTGACGCACCCTTTCTGCTCTGCCTCCGCCCACTTTCTTCACTTCTAATTGCCCTTCGTGTGTCCGTGCATCCAGTTCTGAGAAGCTATACTAAAGAAGTACTTGTGCAGGTGCACAAAGATATATGCACAGGAGCACAAGGATGCTCACTGCTTTATTTCTTGCATTAGAGAAGACGACGGCAGCAGGTGAAGTAGCGTGTATGTCTCTATTCTGTAGTCACTGTGGGCTGGTAGAATGAGGCCAGGGTAGTGTAGATACCTGGGGAAGGACCTCCAGGGCATATTGTAGTAGAGCATCCTAAGGGGTCCTCTACAGCAGGTGACGTCTTCTGTATTCTTGAGTAGAGTCTTCAGTGGGGAGCTGGAAGAAGGGATCGGGAGTTTAACATCAGCGCACTCAGATATCCCTAGCTCACCCATGCCTGGGTATTCAGAGTGTGTATCCTTGTGCTGTTCTTTTACAACCCACATATTATTGTGTCACTCTCATCGACTACACGAGAAACCATCTGTAACTTTCACAAAGCGATCGTGGTCTTAGATGAAGCCGGGGCTGCTTTGTTCCTGGGTGTATTCGATCAAAGATCAGAAACCTGCATGCAGATTCTCAAGCTGTTGCTGGCTACATGTCTCACTTGGGGCAAGTATCTTTGCTTGTGTGCCTGAGCCTTCCGGCCTTCATTGTGCAGCGTGGGAGGTGGGAGAAACCCCCTCTTCATTGCAAGAGTGTATCGGAACATTCCTCTTGAGCTTTATGCTGTGTTCATAGGAGTCACTTACTGTGTATTGTTAACAAATTATTTGTGTGTGCCAAGTCACGGGTGCTGTTCTGAGCCTTTTAAATGTCCTAACCCTTTTAAAAGCATCGTGGGTGGCTCAGTTGCTTAAGCGACTGCCTTCGGCTCAGGTCATGATCCGGAAGACCCGGAATCGAGCACCACATTGGGCTCCCTGCTCGGCAGGAAGCCTGCTTCTCCCTCTCTCACTCTCCCTGCTTGTGTTCCCTCTCTAGCTTTGTTTCTGTCAAATAAATAAAATCTTAAAAAAAAAAAAAGCATTGAGCAGCTGTGTGGAATACTCTTAATTCCATGTTGTAGAAGGAGAATGAGGCCCAGACATTATGTGTATTGCCCAACAAAGTCGCGCATATAGAAAGCCATAGAATTCTAGGCACTCTGACTTCAGCATCTATGATCTAAATCATTCCATGAAGCTGCCCTTAAAACCCTACCTTTCTATTGCTGCATGATTTAAGGATTCATATGAAAAACTATTGTAAGGAAATGAATCTGAAGAGCTGATATGAAAAATAGAGGTGGGGACACCTGGGTGGCTGAGTTGGTTAAGCGGCTGCCTTCAGCTCAGATCATGATCCCAGGGTCCTGGAATCGAGTCCTGCATCAGGCTCCCTGCACAGCAGGGAGTCTGCTTCTCCCTCTGTCCCTCCCCCTACTTGTGCTTGCACGCACACACATTCTCTGAAATAAAATTTAGAAAAATAGAGGGGAATATGGAAAAATTATAAGATCCGAAATGCAAAACGGCAAGGCACAGTTCTCCTTAAATATTGAAGCACTTTTATATGGCATCACGTCTCTCACCTGGGCTGTGGCTATATCCACACACTTCTGTTACAGCAGCTGCAAGAGGAGAAGTCCCCAGCACTGCATTCTCGCCCATCTTTTTCCTCTGAAACTGACACCATCAGTTGTATGCGGCACCGATGCTCTCTGTTTTGACTCCACAGATGAAAGAGCTCGGTGTCATCTTCTACAACTGCAGCTGCCTGGTCCTGGACTTACAGAGGATATTCGCTCTGTACAGCTCCTTAAAGTTCAAGAATAGAGTGCCTCAGACCTGGTCCAAGAGGCTCTATGGAGTCTATGACAACGAGAAGAAGTTGCAGCTTCATCTGAATGAAACCAAATCTCAAGCCTTTGTGTCGGTGAGTGTTTGCCCTCCTGCTCCTTCTTCCTCCCAAGGCGGAATGTTCCAGTATGATCTGGGGCCTAGCCCACCAGAATTCTCAAGATCAGTTCTGTCCCATCCCTTAAAGAGGTAAGATATACCCACTTTTAGGCTACACTGTCCCCAGTGAGGATAACAATAATGAATGTTAATACTCATTCCTGGCTCCTGCTACTTTGCATTACCTGTTTTGATCCCCAGGGTCCTCTGTTTTAGCCATGGACAACTCCTTTGATGCAAGCAATCTGAGGGACCCTGGTGTGTAAAACAGATAAAAGGAAAGCTGTTTGTAAGTCACTGAGGCCCAGGGCAGGACAGTGAAAACCACCGCCCATCCCTCCCCCACACACCACAGCTGTCCCACAGTGTCACTGGGAGTGGGCAAGGTGAGTATCTGTGCCTATGGCCCTGGTCCCCAAACTTTAAGAACTGGCTGGAATAGGGGCACCTGGGTGGCTCAGTCATTAAGCATCTGCCTTCAGTTCAGGTCATGATCCCAGGGTCCTGGGACTGAATCACCTATGGGGCTCCTTGCTCAGCAGGGGACCTGCTTCTCCCTCTCTCACTCCCCCTGTTTGTGTTCTCTTTCTCCTCGCTCTCTCTCTCTGTCAAACAAATACATAAATAATTTTTTAAAAAATGAAAAAAAAAACTGGCTTGGGAGCCTGTTTCAACTGCAGATTTAGAGCGCCCCCTCCTTCCCCAGGATCTGAAGCACTGGAATGGGGTAAGACTTTAGAATTTTGTTTTGAAGCAGGCTTAAAACTAATCCTAGTACTCAGTACTTCTTAAAACCATGGTCCCAATTCAGCATGCTGGTCATCCTTTCTTGTGGATTAAAACGAAGCACAGTCTGAAAATTTAGCCAGGTAGCAACTAAGACAGAAGAGGATGTTTCTTGTCTTAAGGTGTTTGTCTTAACAAATTCATACAAATGCAAATAGCAGAACACAGACTGAAAGATTTGTTTTTCTTTTTTTAGCTTGGTTTGATAATTTTTTTTTTTTAAATATGCAGCGGTCCACAATGCAGTAGCGAGTAGCCTGTTGTATGAGGCATTTTACAAGCAACATTATTTCACGTATTCAATTTCATTTCCTCTCAAGACAACCCTGTAAGATGAGAAGGCCAGCTCTGATTCTGAATTTGTAGATGACTAGCAATAGGAAATTGGCCAAGAAACCCTTAATCCAGAGGGTGACCTGACACCCCAAGGGACACTTGCTCAGCCCGGAGAACAGATGGGAAGCAGCAAGGAAGAGATGAATTATGAACACATTTCAGACAATGGCTGGATTTTGAATTTATGCATTGAATCTTAGCGCTAAGTCAGTGTGGGGTTTGCATATATTTACTTATTTAAAAAGCTGGGGGAGTCCCCCTTTGTTGGTCTCAAAGTTACCATACCTACCCCAGAGAGAAGACCAGACCCTTAATAAAATCTACTAAAATGCAGGCCTTTGTTGTATTCTAGGGCAGATGTACTAGTTGCTTTTTATTAAATGATTTGCCACGAAACAAACAGATTTGGAGACATGCCTTTAGGTGTAGACTTTTAAACTATATAAAGCCTCTGCTTTCTAATTTTATTTATTATTTTATCTCTTATTTCCCATTAATATCAAGCCTACCTTTGGATTTCAATTCAACCAATATTAACTGAATCCCATTTTCACATAAGTATAAAATCTTGCATGGATAAAATAAAGGCAGACCCCCTACCACTGGAATTGGTATCATTTGCCCAGAGCTCCTTGATCTCACTCCTGATACAACAGTTATCACATTCTCATAACTGTTTATTGATCATCTCTCCCTCTATTTAAAAGGCTCCAAAGGCCATGTACTGGACCATCTTCATCCCTGGTATTCCCAGCACATTACTGACAACTAAAACCAGCAATAAATGTGGGATTGGTTCTATTAGTGGTAATTTTAATAAAAAGTTCTAGGATGCATATAATTTTCTGAGTAATACATGCCAAACAAATGTCAAGACAAATTTAAAGTATTTGTTGTTAAATATCTTAAAATAGTATATTTTTATAATATCACAGTCCTGAGACTAAATTAACACATGCATACAAAAATATTATTGAGGACCTTAAGAATTACCATTCCCCAGATTAGATTCTGGATGATTAATAACTTAGCATGGTTAGATATAAATTTTAAGTTATGATATAAACAGACATTATTTCTTATCTTCTCACAGAACGGAAAGAGAGGCTTGGTGAGTTTAACCCCATGATCTCTAATCACCTGGAGCCACATGGTTTTCATTTGCTTACATTTTTCCATTGACATCAGAAACAGGAACCTGAATTTGGGTCTCTTATTTTGTAGACTTCTCTTTAGAGCCCTTGAGATTATAAATTTGCTTTCCAAGGTCAAGACTAGTTGGTTCAAGATCTGTTGTTTTTGTTTTTGTTTTTAAGATTTTATTTATTTATCTGAGAGAGATAGTGAGATAGCGAGAACATGAGCAGGGCAGAGGGAGAAGCAGGCTCCCCACTGAGCAGGGAGTCCAATGTGGAACTCAATCCCGGGACCCTGGAATCGTGACCCAAGCCAAAGGCAGATGCTTAACCAACAGAGCCACTCAGGCGCCCCTCAAGGTCTGTTCTTACTGATCTGGGTGCTAGATAGGTCTCACTTCTCGTTATTATTTCATTCATCCATCCAGTCCTGTATACTGAGGTGCATCTAGTGAGTGAGCACAGACATGAAGCAGAATGTGGTGCTGCTGTGAAAAATACCCCACTCTAGTCCCCTACGTGTTGTTAATTACATTTTAATAGCTTTACTGAGCAATACTTTACACTCCATGAAATTCACCCCTTCAAAGAGTATGATTCCATGGGTTTTAGTGTAGCCGGATCTGTGCGGATATCTCCACTAATTTTGAATATTGTCATCACCACAGCCATTAGGGGTCACTCCCCATATTCTCCTTCCCCCAGCACCTGGCAAGCTCTCCTCGACTGTTCTCCTTTCTCTAGCATTTCATATAAGTGGAGTCAGACAGTATATTGTCTTTTTTAAAAAAAAATTATTTGAGGGGCGCCTGGGTGGCTCAGTTGGTTAAGCGACTGCCTTCGGCTCAGGTCATGATCCTGGAGACCCGGGATCAAGCCCCACATCGGGCTTTCTGCTCAGCTGGAAGCCTGCTTCTCCCTCTCTCAGTCCTTCTGCTTGTGTTCCCTCTTTAGCTGTGTTTCTCTCTGTCAAACAAATAAATAAAATCTTAAAAAAAAATTATTTGAGAAAGAGCACAGAACAGAGCAGAGGGAAAAGGAGAGAGAATAGCAGGCAGACTCCCTACTGTTCCCAGAGCCCGACAAGGGACTCAGTCTCATGACCCGAGCCAAAATCAAGAGTCAGATTCTTACCCCACTGAGCCACCCAGGCGGCCCAATAGTATGTCGTCTTTTGTGATTGACTTCTTTCCCTTAGTGTAATACTCTCAAAGTCTACTAATGTTACAGCATGAATCAGTACACCATTCCTTTCTATGGTCAAATCATATTCCATGTATCACATTTGGTTTATTCGTCCATTGTTGATAAACATTTAGGTGTTCCTCTTTTCTGGCTCTTGTGAACAGTGCTGGTGTGAACCTTTATGTATAGGGTTTTATTTGAACACCCATTTCCAGGGTTTTGGGGTGTAGACTTAGGAGTGGCCCTGTGGGTAAATGGGATAGCTCTGTGCTGAACACTTTGAGAGACCGATGTTAAAACATTCTCCAGACTGGCTGCCCAAGTTTACGGTTCCACCTGCGCTGAATGACAGCTCCAGTTTCCCCACATCTTGTCCAATGATTGTTAGTTTCGATTTTATTTCACCCCTCCTAGTGGCTGTGTGGGTGTGAAATGGTACCTCACGTGGTTTTTACTTGTACATTTTAATGTGTTCATTAGCCATTTGTTCATCTTTTTTGAGACATGTCTCTCCAATCCTTTGCCCAATTTTCAAATTAGTTTACTTGGATTATTATTACTGAGTTGTAAGTGTTCTTGTACATTCCACAAAGAAGTCCTTTGTCAGATATATAGTTTGCAAATATTTTCTCCCTTACATGGGACCAGCTTTTTGTGTTTAATATTAATATATTTTAACTTCTATATTCTTGTGATGAAGTATGCACTTTTCACAAACCAGGAAACTGGTGTGAAATGCATCAGAATCCTGCTAAGGCAAGTATTTAGTGACTACACAAAACAAGTTATGTGCATGTGTAAGGCACTAATTGATCTGAGAGAAAAACATATTGCCTGGATGCAGGTGCAGGAGAGCACTTAAGTGGTAAAAGGTCATCACAGAGCTAAGACAAAGAGAAGGATCTGTTTTCCTGCTCCTTCCCATAATAAAGGAGTACACAGTGCAAGGCTCAGAAAATTAATTCAGGAGTTCCTGGGTGGCCCAGTCAGTTAAGCCTCTGCCTTCTCCTCAGGTTATGATCCCAGGGTCCTGGGATCGAGTCTCTCATTGGGCTTCCTCATCAGTGTGGAGCCTGCTTCTCCCTCTCCCACTGTCAAATAAATTCTTTAAAAAAAAAAAAAAAGAAAATTAATTCAGGACCAATAAGAGGGGAAACTTAACAGCCTTCTCTCTAATTAAATCATTGGAACTAGTTAACTTCCTCTGCTGGATCAGTAGAATTTGGGTTATTGTTCCTTCACTTACACCTTCAGCAAACATTTCAAAGCCACAGTATAGTCAAAAGTGGCGGACTCTGGAACACACCGTCAAGCACCACCATGCCCCCAAGGCCGGGGGCACCAATACAAATAGTCACGCCATTTCCCTCATACACACGGAGCACCTGCCAAACTAAGCATCAGGCTCGGTGATGGGACGGAAGGAAGCAATGTGGCAGGCAAGTTCAAATACAGAGCTGTTCCCACGTGGATGGGAATAACCAGCGTGAGGCAACTCCACCAGGAGTGGAGGTCATGGAGTCACTCTGACCTGCGAAGCTGATCAATTTAAGAAGCCCGCACACGTTCAGTCCACAGATACCGATCTTAACAGGTGCCAGGAGTGACCTGGAGATAACGGGTTGCCAGAGATACGCAAGCCAGCGGGACACACACCAGTGCTGAAGCGCCCAGTCCGATGAAGGCAACTCATGTAGCAGGTGCTGGAATGAAGCGCCACGAAGCAAGCATCTTATTTGGGCCACTGATAGATGCTGAGTGGCTAGACTAGAGCTAGAGCGTGGTATGCACTTAGTGGTATTGGCCGAACGAATGAGAGCATGAGATGCTGTGAGCCCAGACAATGCGACAGGTGCGTCCCATCATCACCCGACCGGGGCCCAGATCACCCGAAGGCGCGATGTCCGGGCTTGCAGGGTAAGAGCAAATGTGAAGAGACCAATGACTCTACGCCTCAATCTGTTCCTCCCTGAAACCAAAACTAGTTTTGGGAACACACAAGGAAGTCCAGGAGACTCCTGCAACAAGCATGGGTGTTGGGCCACGTGTCAGGGCTGGCTCGGGCCCTCTTCTGGAGCCGACATTTAAAGCGGACCCAGCAGGCTGAGGGAAGTAAGTGACTATATTGGTGGACAAAGAAAACTGAGTGAAATACAAGCCTTAAAATCCAGCCAGTGGCCATCTTGGCAGGGAGATGAGGGAAGAGCAAGTACTTATCAGTCTGAAGAGGCTAACTAATATCACGTAAATCATATTATGGGAGGACAGAGAAAGGAGAAGGAGCCTCGCTGTGAGGAAATAAAGAAGTCTCCTGGGGGGGCTCGCTTGTCCTTGAACTGGAACTTCAAGAAAGCTCAGGACTCTGATGGGCAAGAATAGGGAAACATGAGCCAGAAATGCTGGTGGGAGCAAAACACGCTGGGCAGACAGGTGGGAGCCGGGCCATTCCTTCCCTTTGGGGCATGAAGGGCTTGGTGGCAGGCTTAGGAGAGAGGCAGAAAAACAGGGGAGGCCAGGGCCCAGAGTGCCATAGATACACCCTCCGATTCCCAGACACGAAGAATGCTGAGCCTGACATATGCATGTGTGTGTGCATCATAGTAATAAGGAAATGATGTGTAAAAGTCCCAGCAAAGAGCACAAGGGTCTGGATGGCAGGAAGGGCAGTCATAAGCCGCAGGGGCACCGGCCCCGGGGACAACTGCAGTGTCCACCACACGCGTGCCAGGCAAAGGGTGTAAGACAACCCTGGGTTAGTGTGCACCCAACACTCAGGGACCCAATACCTCCATGGCAGAGAGTCCCGGAAACCACGTAGTCAGGCTTTCGGTATAAAGCACCCCTCGGATTACGCACACCCCTCACTTGCCACTGCACAAGACAACATTTTTGGGGCCATATCCCCTTTCTAATGAAATGACTGAGTAAATTGCTTGCAGTATGTATGGAATATGTACTACATGGTAATGCCTGAGAAAATTCACAGCTCCACCTGCAGGCTCTTCGCCATAGCCCCTAAGTGTAGAGCTTGAGTACTCTTCCCAAAAGCAGGGGTGTGGGCATCAAAAGCTAGAATTGCCTCCCAAAACAGACGTAAAGGACAGCCTTGTGAGCCATCCTACCACACCCTGACCTGAACACACGTCCATGACGCCCCGATTGCACACATAGTCCAATCTCATCGGAAACCAGAAAGTTGGTTTGCAAAACTTGCCCTCAGAGCCAAGATCCATTAGAACACATGAAAAACAGCCACATAAAAAAGAAAATCCCAGCTGACCAAAAGTAATCCTCTAAACACTTGATTTTTTGTGTCTTTGCAGAATTCTCCCAAACTCTTCTGCCCTAAAAACAGAAGCTTCGACATCGACGCCATCTACAGCGTGATCGACGACGCTAAGCAGTACGTCTACATCGCTGTCACGGACTACCTGCCTATCTCCAGCACCAGCACCAAAAGGTCAGTGAGCACATAACCTCATCTTAGAGCCCCGTCTCCAGGGCCAGGTGCACGCGGGGGACGACAGGGAGCCCACCTGGACACAGACGTGCTCTCGGTTCACCTTGCGTCACCCCTCGGTGGGTATTCGCACTTTACCTGTCAGGCCTCTCCTCCCTCAGTCCATTTGAAGGACTTGGGGTCTTCTCATCCTGCCAGAGTTCCTCAGTGCTTTACGTTGTAGGCACGGGAACAACTGTTGAGTGGAGATCGGGGTGTTGTCAACCCAAACGTTAATTTGAAAAATAAAATAAATGAGGTGATAAAAATGATTCAGAAAAAAATTACATCTTAAAGAGTATGAGTTTGCAGGTGTCCCTGAAGGACACGCTGACACTGAGTAGGCCTGGCAAGATTTTCCATCGTCATTTTGCTGTGCCCATGCCAGTCTTCATTAAATGCCCAACTTTCATATGCTTTCAACTTCAAGAAGAAGGAGACACAGAAGGTGTATGTTCTCACTCAATCCGTTCCTCTCCACGAAGAAGAAAGCATTTTAAAAATGGATTTTTTTTTTCAATAATTCATCCCCGTTTAGGGCAGAAATACTTGAAAAAAATGTAGGGGCAAAACGAATAGGTACATGCAGAGGTGTGATTCTCTGCACTGAGTGTTTCCTGCTGCGAATGCAGAGATCTGAGGGCTTCTGTTCTGAATAACTCATTTCGTCCAGGAAAAGTTTTCAAAGGGCACCATCTCTGGGAGTCCTATCTGAGACGTTTTTAATTTAGAAAATTACAATTTCAAAATAACCATTGACTGGTGAGATGATTAAGCATGCTCCCTATTGCCTGAATGTGTTTTTAGCTGCCAATCCCACACAGACGTAACGTGCAGCCTCCTTATGCAAATGTCTGTAGGATTTTGCGAAAGCGTGTTTCTCCCAGAAACGGTCTCCCATAATGACAGTCAAAAAGCATTTTAAGCGTGTAAGCGGCACTATTAAAACACTTTTACTTTTAAATATGGTACATCCCTTGAATATTCATAGGTTTTTACCCATCCATGTTTGCATGGTTTCTAGCCCTCCTTTTTAAAAATTTTCCTCCTGTTTATTATTTGGTTTGAGATTTTGTTTGGATGTTTGCTTCACTTGGGAAATTTTTGAAACCAAATAGATAGGTTTTCCTTGATTTTTCCATCACTGGGAAGGAGAATAAAGTCAAGTTTATGGACTTATGTTAGTATGGGATGATAATTTCTTAGGATTGACAAAACCTTCATTCCATGCAGTCCCAAACAAAATTAAGCTCCTTTGTGTCCTGGGAGGGGGGAGGGAGTTAGCATGGAGAATCTAAAATATCTTGGAAATGCAAAAGTTAGAGAAAACTAAAAGAATGATAAAGAATGGAAAACCCACCTGAAATTTTGCATTTGGGTTATTAATTTTCCCATTTCAAAGAACAGTTGTTTTGTTTTTTAATCATATTTATGATATGTCAGACCTGCCACTGCCATCAAGGAGTCTAATGTAAAGTCATCAGAGACATAGGAATAGTTCAAACATCTGGGTTATAGGGCGCCTGGGTGGCTCAGTTGGTTAACTGACTGCCTTCGACTCAGGTCATGATCCCGGAGTCCCAGGATTGAGCCCCGCACCGGGCTCCCTACTCGGCGGGAAGTCTGCTTCTCCCTCTCTCACTTCCCCTGTTTGTGTTCCCTCTCTAGCTGTGTTTCTCTCTGTCAAATAAATAAATAAAATATTAAAAAAAAATCCAGGTTATAACTAAATACGGAAGAATGGAAAAAAAAAAATGGAACCCCCCCCCCCCGAGAAAAGACACAGGTTTGTGTCATCTGGTATGTTTTATTTCTGTGAGTGGGGGTATGACTTCACCATTCATGCTGCAGTAGAACAACACAGCCACACGGAGCCACACTTCTTTCTCTCCTAGTCTCACCAAATGAAAACAACAGATGACTTTAAGCATTTAATGGCCCCACTCATAAATCTGAAAGTATGACAGTTAAAATCGCAACTGTAACCACAGGAGCTTTGGTCTTTAAAATAGTCTAATTACCTTTAACTTATTTTTATCAAGTCTAAATGGGTTTTAGATATTTCCTAATTATAAACATGCCCATGACATGTGTCTGTCCATTATTCATTTGTGGCAAAACATTGCTATTTTTTTTTTGGTAGTGTTAAAAAAAAAATAGTAAAGGAAGCTGGGTCTTTCAGGTTTGAAAGACAATTTGAATGACATTACAACTAGCCAGTCTGTGAGGAAATTTTTTTCCTGTTTATGTTAAACTTCCCTCTAGTTACACTGAAAAAAAAAAAAAAGAGAGAGAAAAGAAAAAAATTATGAAAAGAAATTTGAAAAGTCAGCCTGTCCACTTGTCTTTTACATTGTCCTGGAGAAAAACTTTTCAGGAGTAAATTCGACTTGAATAAACAGATAGTATCAAATATCAGTGTGTTACTATGTTACAGACTTAACTTTTAGTCTACACACTGCTAAACATCCAAAGGAAAGGAAAAATTCACATGCTCCCAAAGTAGAAATGGTAACATGTAAAAAATATATATATACACCGTCATTTGGCAGCAATGTGAGAAGTAACTTCTAGTTTCCAAAGAAGTAGGAAGTCAACAGAGCAAATGACATGTAGCTAAACAGATCCTTCGTGAAAAATCAGAGGCCCTATTTCACTTCTTCCTGTTGTAAGCAATCAGGTGCTGTTTCTTTAAGCAATTCACTTATTTATTTGGTTCTCAGTATGGGGTTATTCATTATTTATTTCCTCAGTCGTATGAAATACATCTTTCAGAAGGAAATCAGTAAAAGTGTGAAGGGACAATAAAAATGTAGGCTGGCAGCCAAAAATACTCTCTGGCAAAGTCACCTTTCAGATGTGAAGGAGAAATAAAGGCTTTCCCAGAAAAACTAAAGCTGAGGGAGCTTACCACCACAGGACCTGCCTTACCAGAGATGTTGAAAGTTCTTCAAATTGAAACCAAAAAAAAAGAAAGAAAGCACACCAAATTATGATTAAGGTAATCAAGAAGCAGTTGGAATTAGAATATTGTAACACTTTTTTTGGAATAGTATCTTATTAAACTCTTAACTATATCCTAAATGTTAAAGGAAAAGAACATTAAAGTAACTATCACTACTATAACTTGGTGATGAAACAGCATACAAAGAGGTAATTTGTGACACTGAAAATACAAGAGAGGAGCAAAAGGATGATAGGTGAGGAAAAGTAAAGTGCTATCAGTAGAGAAAAGACTTTCCTATAAGATGCTTTAGGTAGGGCACATGGGTGGCTCAGCTGGTTAAGCGACTGCCTTCGGCTCAGGTCATGATCCCGGAGACCGGGGATCGAGTCCCACATCGGGCTCCCTGCTCGGTGGGAAGCCTGCTTCTCCCTCTCTCACTCCCCCTGCTTGTGTTCCCTCTCTGGCTGTGTTTCTCTCTGTCAAATAAATAAAATCAAAAAAAAAAAAGATGCTTTATGTAAACCCCATTGTAACTACATAGTAAAAATGTAGAGCAGAGCATGCAACATTAAAACAGGGGAAAACGGGCAAATCATTTTGGAAAACCACCAACTGGCAAAAGTAGACATGGAAAGACAAAATAACCAGAAGGGAGAAAATAAAAGGGCCAGTAATAAATGCTAACATGATAGTAGTCACCCCCAGTGAAAGTGGATTGAACTCACACAGAGCGGTTGGGTGGATAAAAAAGCAAATATGCTGCCTACAGGAGACCCACTTTAGCTCCAGAGACACATACAGGCTCAAAAGGAAGGACTCCAAGATGATATTCCAAGCAAACAGAAATGAAAAGAAGGCAAGTGTAACCAGACTTAAATAGGACAAAATAGACTTCAAGCCAAAAAGGGTCATAAGAGACAAAGGTCATTATATTAATGACCAAAGGGCCAGTATACCAAGAATTTAGAGCAATCATAAATATACATGCTTGCTACCAACATTGAAACTTGAAAACATATTAAGTGATGAATGAGGGATCAAAAGGGAGAAATAGGCAACAATCCAGTAATTGTAGGGGCTCTGATACCACACCATCAGCAATGGATAAATCCCCAGACAGAAAGTCAGTAAGAAAATGTTGCACCTGAGCCTGGCTTTGGAACAAATGTACTTAGCAGGCATATACAGAACATTACACCCAAGAGAGAATACACATTCTTCTTAAGCACACATGGAACATTCTCCAGGATAAATCACGTTAGGCCACAAAACAAATCTTAGCAGATTTTAAAAAGTTGAAATCATACCAGCTATCCTCTCTGACCACAATCGTATGAAACTAGAAATAAACAAGAGGGAAGTAAAAAGATCTACAAATATGTGAAACTCAACACACTTCGAAACAACTGTTGCATCAAAGAAGAAATCAAAAGGGAAATTAAAAATTGTCTTGAAAACTCAACGTATCAAATATCATGGGATGTGTAAAAGCAAATCCAAGAAGAAAGCTAATGACTATAAACACAAACACTGAGAAGTGAGAAAGCGCTTAAATAACCTAACTTTACACCTCAAGGAACTAAAAAAGGAAAAAGACTGAAGTTAGCCAAAGGAAGAAAATGATAAGTATCAGAGCAGAAATAAATGAAAGAGAGACCAAAAAGCAGTAGAAAGGATCAACAAAACCAAGGACTTGTTCTTTGAGAAGATAAACAAAATTGAAGCCTTTAGCTAGACTAAGGAAAAAGAGAGAAGGCTCAAAGAAATAAACATGAAAGAGGAGACTTTACAACTGATACTACAGAAATACCTAGAATTATGAAACATTTGTACTATGTTTCATAGTACTATGAAACATATGTACTATGAACAATTATATGTCAAGAAATTACAGAAACTAAAAGAAAGGACTACATTTCTAGAAGCACACAACCTATCAAGACTGAGACAGGAAGAAGTAGAAAACCTGAACAGACCAGTTAGGAGTAAAGACATTGACTCCGTAATCAAAAAGCTCCCAACACAGAAAACCTCAAGACCAGATGGTTTCCAAATGTATAAAGAAGAATTAACACCAATCCTCCCCCAAACTTGTTCAAAATATCAAGAAGGAGAAACACTTTCAAACCCATTCTGTGAGGCCAGCCTTACTTTGCTACCAAAATCACATAAGGAGACCACAAGAAAGAAAACTATAGACCAATATCCTTGATGAATGCAGATGCAAATATTCTCAAGAAAATATAAGCAGACTGAATTCAGGAACACATTAACAGGAGTTTGCATGATGATCAAGTGGGATTTTATCCTTGGGATACAAGGATATTTTAACATATGCAGGTCAACAAAGGCAAATACACTGCATCAGTAAAACAGTAAATATCATGTGATCATCTCAATAGACAAAAACCATTTGACAAAATACAACACCCTTTCATGATAATTAAAAAAAAAAACCCTCTAACATAGGTACACAAGGATTATAACTCAGCATGATAAAAGCCATATAGAACAAACCAACAGCAAACATTATACTCACTGGAAAGAAATTAAAAGCATTTCCCCCAAGATCTGGAAAAAAGCCAGGATGCCTTCTCTCAGCACTCTTATCCAATACAGTCTTGGAAGCACTAGGAAAAGCAATTGGGCAAGAAATAAAAGGCATACATATTGGGAAGGAAGACATAAAACTGTCATTATTTGCTGATGATATGATCTTATCTATAGAAAATTATTAAGATTCAGTAAAAATAAACTTGGAATTAACAATTTCAGTAAAGTACAGTCAAGATACAAAATCAGTTGCATTCTTTAATGATGAAGTCTCCAAAAAAGCAGGAAAACCATCACATTCACAATAGCATCAAAACCAACATTTTTAGGAATAAATGTAACCAAGGAAGTGAAAGATCTGTGCAATGAAAACTACCGAGTTTTTCTGAAAGAAACTGAAGAAGACACAAATAAATGGAAAGGCACCCTGTGTCCATGGACTAGAAGAATTAAATATTGTTAAAACTATACTACAGAAAGTGATCCACAGATTCAATGCAGTCTCCATCAAAATACCAAAAACATTCTTCACAGAAATAAAAGAAACAACCTTAAAATTTGTATGGAACCACAGCCAAAACAATCCTGAGAAAAATTCAAGGCATCACACTTCCTGATTTCAAACTATATGACATAGCCATAGTAACAAAAGCAATACAAAAATAGACATCAACCGATGTAACAAAATAGCTCAAAACTAAACCCTGGCCTATTATAGTCAACTAATACTCAACATGGGCACCAGGAACATTCAGTGGGGAAAGGATGATCTCTTTAACAAATGGTTCTGGGGAAGCTGGGGAAAAACATGCAGAACAATGAAGTTAGACCCCTATCACACGACTTACAAAAATTAACTCAAAATAGATGAAAGACTTAAAGATAAGGCCTGCTATCATAAAACTCCTAGAAGAAAAGATAGAGAAAAAGCTCATCAATAATGGTCTTGATAATAATGTTTTTGGATGACACCAAAAGTCCAAACAACAATAACAAAAAATTAACAGATGGAACTACATCGAATGCAAAAGGTTTTGCACAGCAAAGGAAACAATTAACAAAATAAAAGGACAGCCTGCAGAAGGGGGGAAAATTTTTGCAATCCATATATTAGATAAAGGGTTAATATCCAAATCTGTAAAGAACTCAGTCAACTCAGTATTATCAACAACAAAAAGCAAATAGTCTGATTAAAAATAGGCAAAAACACTAAACAGAAATTTCTCCATAGAGGACATCAAAATGGCCAATAGACACATGGAAAGATGCTCAATATCACTAATCATCAGGGAAAGGCAAATCAAAACCATGATGAGATAAGCACCTCACACCTGTTAGCATGGCTGCCTTCAAGAAGCCAAGAGACAACAGGTGCTGCTGATGGTGTAGTGAAAAGGAAACCCTTCTACACAGCTGGTAGAAAGATAAATTGATCCAGCCATGATGGAAAACAATATACAGGTTCCCCCAAAATGAAATACAGCATGCGATCCAGCAATTCCATTTCTGGGTATTTAATTAAAAAAAAAAAAAGAATTCTGATGAGAGATGTGCATACTCCCGTACCTATTGCAGCACTATTCACAATAGCCAAGACATGGAGACAGCACAAATACCTATAGACAGATGAATGGATGACAGAGTGGTGCATATACATGATGGAATATTATTCAGCCATGAGAAAGGAGAATATCCTCCCATTTGCACAACATGGATGGACCTTTAGTACATTACACTCAGCGAGATAAGTCAGACAGAAAAAGACAAGTACTGCACGATAACACCTCTGTCTGGAATCTAGAAAAGTTATACCTGAAGGCAACAGACAGTAAAATGGTGGTTACCATTGACTGGGGGGAGTAAGGGATAAGAGTGACGATGTTTAAGACTGCCAACTTGTAATGAGTAGTATATAAATCATAGCTAATATGCTGTAAATATTCTACTGTAATTATGTAATGTAGGTGACTATCGGGACATTAGCAATCATTACAAGAATGTACCAAGGTAACATGCTGTATAACTTATTAAATTTACACAATGCTACGCATTGAATTTATTCAACAAGAAAAAAAGTAGGCTGATTGGTCTGTGAGCTATTAATATTTCTCACTTATGTCTTCATTCAACATTTATTGGGCACTGGACAGGAATGATTAAAGTCTGAGTGTATGGTCCTGGGAACTCCATCCAATAGGGCAAATGGACACAGAATCTATTATAATAACACAGTGCAGTGAATGGAACGATAGATACATACATATAATGTTACAAGTCCTCAGTGAAAGAGCACCTGTGGCAATTTCAAAGTCAGCAGAAGCTTACTGGAAGAAATGATACCTAATTGCATTTTAAAATATGCAAGGGTTGATCAAGGATAAGAAAGGGAGTTTTCCAGGTCCCCTTCCAGGTAGAAGGGGCAGCATAAGCAAAGTTCCAGATGGGGAAAACTTAGCCTACCACATGCAGGATCTGTAACAAGCTTGGTGCTGGAACACAGAGGGTAAGAGATCAAACTGGAGGGAAGGCAGGGACCAGGGACAGGAGTACCTGACTGTGAGGGAGTCTTATGACCTTGGGGAGCCCCCACTACATTTTAATCAAAGAAGATATGCTTTTGACAGATCACTTTGGTAGGTATGGAAGATGTACCCGACAGGGAGAAGACTGGAGGCTGAGCAACAAATTTGAAGCTGTCAGAGTGGCCCAGGTCTGGGATATTGACAGATCGGGAGGATAGAATAAAGTGTATACATTCCAGGAATATCTTTGAAGTACCTGGTGAAAAGGAGAGCAGGCCCACGAAGGACTGCCAGGTTTTTGCTTTGGGAGATGAGATGATGCATTATACAAAGTAGAAGAAAATAAGCAGATTTGTGACTTTAAGTTCCTTGTAAAAGTCCAGATGGGTAAAGATCTTACAAAGATATCTAGAATGAAGTCTAAAGAAGGTTAGCCTGGTAATGTGAATTTGGAGCTTTTCAGACTCTAGAGGACAGGTGAGATCAAGTGCGTAGATGAAGCCTCCAAGGAGAGGGCCTATAGAGAGGGGAACGGGATGGTCATGAAATCTTAAGGGAGCATGGACCATACAACGGATGAAGGAACACTGTGAGAGATAAGGGACAGACCATCAAACCACAGGGTTCTGGCTGCAGAACGAATAAATCACAAGGATGAATGGCACAGCATAGGGAACATACTCAGTGATTGTGTCATGGTGCTGTGTGGTGACAGAAGGCAGCTACACTTGTGGTGAGCACAGCCTAACGTATAAAGATGTTGAATCGCTGTGTTGAAACTAATGAAACTAATGTAACATTGTGTAAGCTACACTGGAAGATAGATGACGATGATAGATAGCTAGATGAGAGAGAGAGAGAGAGAGAGAGAGAGAGAGAGAGAGAGAGAGAGAGAGAGAGAGAGAGAGAGGTAATTTAGTTCAAAAGGGAAAAGAGATTGTGCACCAGCCATGGAAAGCTGTAGACAAGGGAAGGTTCTCTGAGAGAGATTTACATTTTGTTCTCAAAATAAGAGGAAGAGAGAGGGGGAAGTTGAAACTCCCTTTGGGAAGGAATGGCCAATGAAACACAGTTGCAGATGGTTAAGGAGAACAGCCGAGGAGGGGAAGGGTGGTCCAGGTTGCCTTACCCTCTGAGCTGGGGGAAAAGGGAGAAGGATACATGAGGCTCTGTGGGGTAGAAAGTTGTGAAAGATCATGACCGAGCAGCTCTATTTTGTGCATGGAGGAAGAAATAAGTTTCTCTAGAGTAGGGTACAGCTTAGAGTAATTACGGCAAGCTCCCAGAGGAAGAACTCACCCAAGGCGAGGACAGGGGTGGTGGATGGTGGCGAGGGCCTAGATGCCTCTGTGATGGTTCCTGCCTCATGGGGCTGAGATGATTTTGTTCAGCAGTCCTTGGCTTTGTGGCCATAGAAATAGACAAAGGGAGGTGTGGCTCTGACCCAAGAGCTAGAGGAAGGGGCAGAGCAGGTGTCCTTGAGGTGATCACTGAGGCCGGGCTGGAAAGGGGACCTGGAGCTGATGGAGCAGGAAAGTGGGGGGTTAAGCAGGGCAAGTATGCACTCAGTGGGGAGTCATAGAGTGTGGGGCACTGCAGGACCATAGGCTGGTTCATATAAAGAGGAGAACTTTGGAATAGTACTTTATTAGTCCAAACTCAGTTGGCCTGGAATTAGGGAAGGATTTGAACCAGTGAACAGAAGATCTACACATGTCAGAGATGAGGGGAGATAGAGAGATTTGGGGCTTATCTTTAGGAGGAAATATTTGTTGTTATTTTCTTCTTAGATGAGAAATCAATGACAGTTCTGGAAGTGACATTGTGTGTTGAGGGGTGCTCACCCCACCTCCTAAACCAGATGGGTAAATTATGGTAGCAAATAACAAGGCAGGACTTCTGGAGAAGCTGTGGCCTCAGGAAGAGTCAGGATTTAGCTAAGGCAAAAGGTTACAGATTCAGGGAAGAGGCTGAGCCTCCAGGAGACACTGTTGGCCTGGTGGAGAAGTCCCAGGGCCAGAGTAGCTGGGGGCTTGGTCAGGAAAGAGAACGGCAGCCTGGAAATGAGAGTATGGGGAACTTTAGATAATCAGAGCAGAAGCTCATTTGGAGGGGGGGTGGTTTCCATAGAAGAAGGGTTCTCGCAGCCTTTGGGGCACTCAAAGAATTCTATTGTAAAGTTGACTCTCAGTGCACATGTGAGCTGAGCTGGTGCAGGAGTGGTGAGGATAGCAGGTGGTGGAGGTCAGTCTGTCCCCTGAGAGGACATCCCCTGAGGCCCTGGTGGTGGGAGAACTCATTTCAGGCAGGGGCAGGACCCAGGAAAGCATCCTCTGTGGGTACCCAACCCATGAGATCTGCATGTTTTCAACGTATCCCGTCAGGTTATGTCTATACTACAGAACGAAGAAATGATTGGGTTAATATAAATGTTCTTTGCAGTCTAGTAAATTTCTTTCCCCAAACTAACTTATTTTCTTTATTTTTATCCACATGGATATTATTCCTACAGGACTTACTGGCCAGACTTGGACGGGAAAATAAGAGAAGCATTAGTTTTGCGAAGCGTTAAAGTTCGACTCCTTATAAGCTTCTGGAAGGAAACTGACCCCCTTACATTTAACTTTATTTCATCTCTTAAAGCTATTTGCACTGAAATAGCCAACTGCAGTTTGAAAGTTGTAAGTATGATGTTGACTTCAGTATTATTACATAAAAAGGGCTCATTCCCTCCCCACATCCGTGAAAGCTGTAGGCACATGCATCTGTGTAAACTTGCCAATTAAGAACCAGGATAACAGACCCTGATAGTGAGAAAATATTTCAAAAGTAGGATAAGGTGCCTGGGTGGCTCAGTTGGGGAGCCTGATGTGGGACTTGATCCCGGGTCTCCAGGATCATGACCTGAGCCGGAAGCAGTCGCCCAACCAACTGAGCCACCCAGGCGCCCCATTTTTGTTTTTGTTTTTTTCAACACAAACACTAGAAAAAGAGCCTGGAGACCACGCTTGCAGGAGGCCTCCCAGCCTCAGCCTGTCTGCACACACGGCCCATTGAGACCCCTCTACTCTGCTTGAACCAACTCGTTCACCTGCCATTCCTGTTTCTAAGTCTGTGACCAGCAGAGCAATGGCACCTTCTCCTGCACAGCCCATCCCCCCGGGATCTCCCCCACCCCCCTGCCAGACTCAAAGTCCCCTCAGCCCGAGCTCCAGTCCATGTGCTAATCCACATACTTCTTTCTCTCAGTGTGGAAATGCCTTAGTTCATCTTTCACTCTCCTTGGGTCCTCACATATGACGTCCTCTTCCCTCGCTTTTCCTCCCCTCTGGGCCTTTGCACACGCTGTTCCCTCTACCTTACAACACTATCCTACTCTGTGCCTTATCTGACAAAGGCCCACTAGTCCTTTAGGGGTCACCTTTTCCAACTTCGACTGCAGTCATTTGGCAAATGTACCCTGAGACCCTACCCTGTGCCAGGCACCCTTCTGGGTGACGGGTCTGTGCTCCCTGCAGTATTTAGGGACCAGGATGACAGAGCCAGGATATTGACCAGGATGACCACCATCCATGACTACCTTGCAATGTATTCCCAAGCCCCAGCATCCCAAGGCCAGGTGGAGAGAGAAAAGGGAGGACTTCCAACGAGGCATTTATGGGATGGACCTGGAGGGAGTGAATATTGCTCTAGCCTTCTTTCTGCTACTCAGAAGTCACTCACCCGGCCACACCTAGTGGCAGAGGAGGGGCATGCGCCCCAAAAGACAAAGTAATGGGTCTGGGGATCATCAGTCTTCAATTTTGAGCACCCATACAGAAAACTCATCCTCCCATGGGTACTACGCAGTACAGAGGGCAGGACCTCCCCGAGATATGCGGTTCTGGACCTAAAACAATTACCCACGAAACCCAAAATCCAGGTTGAAGTGACCTCCTCCCCATGTAACAGGGACAGGGAAAGGCCAGTTAAATGTGGGTACCAATAACCACAGCCAAAGGTTTTATTGTACATAATTCCCAAACATGACCAGCATGCTTCCTTGCCCCTAGGCTTCTGCCTCTGCCTCTCTCTCCCTTCCTCTCTCCCCACCTTTGCCCTCCTTCCCTTCCCCTTCTTACTTTCTCTCTCCTCTCTCTTATTTATGGTGGCTTCATTCAAGTCATCAGACTTGGGTGGGAAGATTATACCAGTTATGATTATTCCAGTTATCAGATCTTTGCTGCAGGATTGAGTCTTAACTGGCCTCAGTCACTTAAAGCATTTTTCAAACTAATTTTCTACTCTTGGGTTCCTGGCACAATCAGTTTTTCCAGCCCTTTGAAAACTTCTAGTGTATTTTTTTTCTTTCTTATCTGCATACAAGCCAGCACGTCTGTCTCTGAGCTCATTCGTCTCCTCTGATAACTTCCTAAAAGTACTAATAACAAGATATACTATTAACCATTTGTTTCCCATCCCTTGCCCTATAGCGAAAGTGTATTGGTTTTTCGGGGTTTTGGGGGTGGGGGAGGTTCTTGGTCTTCCTTCCAAATTAATGTAGGTAATGGTTTTAACAAATATTTTGCCGCCACTTTGTTCTCCTCTCTTTCCATCCTGCAATACCAATTTCCTTGTTGCCTGCTGCCCATCGGATACACCATTTCTATGTCTTCTACTAAGTTTTTGTCATTGCTGTATGGCACCATCTCATTTCACTTTGCCTAGATGTAGTAAGTGCTTAATATTTTTTTAAAAAAACAGTCCTGGAACAGTCCTGAAAAAATAATATAAAACTGAAGGAATTTTTTTTAAATTCATGAGTATAGGCAGCTGGACAAGCACTGAATCACGTACTTTGTATGTGCTACTTAATATTCACATCTACACTATGAAGCAGGAACATTTATATTGTAAAGACATAGCAAATGAAGCCTAAAGAGATTAAATAATTTCTCTCCAGGACACTAGCCAATAGAGGGAAAGATTTAAAAGATTCAAATACAAGTCTTTCTTCTTCTTTCTGTGTGTGTGTGTGTGTGTGTAAGAGAACTGAATCGAACAGATTTTATTCACCTTTTTAGGATGAGGAAAACAAATGACATAAAATAAGTCATAAAAAATGCTCCCTTGTACTATTTCAAACTACTTTCAGTGCTTTACAAAATGACCACACAGCAAGTACGAAATATCTTCGTATTTAACATAATCTTACAACTTTTGCTGCAATACATGCAACATTAACAAACATAGAAATTTCTTCAGTACTAATCTTAAAAGTAGAATGACTGAATTACTAATTCTTACAGTGTTATTCATACTTATTTTAATTCATATGTTCTTAATGAGATCATTGCCGATATTTACATTATTAATGTTAAAAATGAAGTGAAGGAAATGAAAGTCTTTCTAACTCTGGAGTCTGAGCTCTTAAACATCATACTGTATTTTCTCCTGCATGTGAAGAGATAATTGAAGTTGCAAAGCTCTTTTTTTTTTTTTGTCTTTTCTATCTATATTGAAAAAGTCATATATTACATCTGCTCAAAGACTTGAAAAGCTATATACATCTGAATTATATATTTCTGGAATCCATAAAAATATAGGTAAAGTGTTCTTTACCTCATTCATACCATTAACTACTTTTAAAGTTGAACTTATCAACAATATAAAGACAAAATTCTAGGATTTACTGTAGATTTCAAAAAATTATACTTCTCATGCAATTTTGCTTTAATCTCCCTAACATTCTGATAATACTGATGGGAAATAGAAATTTTTATCTCTACTTAACTGGTTTTTATAAACGAAGGTAACCATGTACATGTCTGAGTTCACAAATCAGTATTAGAAATAGAAATAGGTCTTTGAAGCCTATAGCTAACATCTTACTCAATGATGAAGAATTGAAAGCTTTTCCTTTAAGATCAGAAACAAGACAATGTTCCAGCTCTTACCCTTCCTATCCAACATAGTACTGTAAGTCCTAGCCAGAGCAATCAGGCAATAAAAGGAAATAAAAAGTATCAGAATTGAAAAGGAAGAAGCAAAATTGCCTCTATTTCCAGATGGCATGATTTTATATATAGAAAATCCTAAAGACTCAACCCAAAAAAATGTTGGATTTAATCAACGAATTCAGTAAAGTTGCAGGATACAAAATTGAAATACAAAAATCAGTAGTGTTTCTACACACTAACAATGACATTTGTGAAAAAGAAATAAAGAAATGGATCCCGTTTATACTAGCATCAAAACAACAAAATTCTTAGGAAGAAATTTTACTGTGGAAATGAACAATCTCTATGCTAAAACTATAAGACACTGATGAAAGAAATCAAAGACGATGCAAAAAAATGGAAAGTTATCTATCCCACATTCATGGATTTAAAAAAATGAATATTGTTAAAATGTCAATAGGACCAAAAGCCATCTATAGATTCAATGCAATTCTATCAAGATTCCAGTGGCATTTTTACAGAAGTAGAAAAAACACTCATAAAATTTATGTGGAACTGCAAAAGGCCCTGAGTAGCCAAAGAAATCTTGAGGGAAAAAAGAACAAAGAAGGAAGTATCATATGTCCCAGTTTTAAGCTATGGTCATCAAATATGGTACAGGCATAAAATCAGAAAAATGTACAATGGAATAGAACCAAGAGCTCAGAAATAAACCCAAGCATATGCAGCCAAGTAACATTTGACAAGGGAACAAAGAATGCTCAATGGAAAAAAAGTAATCTCATCAATAAATGGTGCTGGGATAACTGGATATTCACATGTAAAAGAATGAAACTGGACCCAAATCATACACCACTCACAAAAATTAGCACAAAATGGATTAAAGATTTAAATGTAAGACCTGAAACCATGAAAATCCTAGAAGAAAACACAGAAACAAAGTTTCTTAGCATGGAATGGGGTCCTTTTTGGATGTGACACCAAAAATGCAAGCAACAAAATCAAAAAGAAACCAAAGGAAAAGACCACCTATGGAAAGGGAAAAATATTTGCAAAGCATATATCTGATAAGGGCTTAATATCCAAAATACATCAAAAATTCATACAACTGAATAGCAAATAACCCAATTAAAAAATTGACAAAGGACCGGAATAGACATTTCTCCAAAGAAGATCTACGGCAGGCCAAGGGGTACAGGAAAAGATGCTCAACATTTCTAGTCATTAGGGAAATGCAAATAAAACCACTATGAGATACCATAGCATGCATGTTAGGACAGCCATCATCAAAAAGACAAGAGATAACAATTATTGGTGAGGATGTGGAGAAGAGGGAGCCAGTGTGCACCATTGGTGGGAATGTAGATTGGCACAGCCACTGTGGAAAATAGTATGCAGAATCCTCAAAAAATTAAAAATAGAACCACCATATGATCTGGCAAATCTATTTATGGGACTATATCCAAAGGAAATTAAAACACTAACTCAAAAAGTAGCTGCACCTTTGCGTTCCTAGCAGCAATACTGACAGTAGCCAAGACATAGAAACAACCTAAGTGCCCATCAGTGGAGGAATAAAGACGTGGCAGTATGCCTATACAATGGAATATTATTCTGCCATAAAAATGAGGAAATACTACCATTTTTGACAACATGGATGGACCCTGAAGACATTATTCTAAGTGAAATAAGTCAGAGAAAGACAAAACACTGTATGATATCATTTTATGTGTAATCTAAAAATTAAAAAAATAAGTCATAGAAAAAGAGATCAGACTTTTGATTACCAGAGGGAGTGGTAAAGGTAGGAGATACAGGGAATTGGAGGAAGGTGGTTAAAGGGTACAGACTTCCAGTTACAAGGTAAGCACCAGAGATTTAACGTACAACCTGATGACTACAGCTAACACTCCTACATGACATGTAGGAGAGTTGCTAAGAAAATAAATCCTAAGAGTTTGCATCACAAGGAGAAGTTTTTTTTATTCTTTTCTTTCTTATCTTTTTATTGTATCTATATGAGAAGATAGATGTTAGCTGGACTTACTGTGGTCATGATAGCATGATATGTATAAATCAAACCATGATGCAGTACAACTTAAATTTATACAGTGATGGATGTCAATTACTCCTTGGTAAAATGGAAAGAAGAAACAGGTCTATGGTTACTCCTATGGATTTATTTTTGATACAAGATTTGCAAGTGAATGTGATAACCAGGAGTGGGATCGGGACACCAACCCCAGTTCAGAATCAGATAGCAGGGATTAGAGGAAACCCTGGCATGGTCCCAGAGAGCCAGGCAGAGAGCCAGGAGAATAGAGTCAGTTTGTGTTCAGTACCTTTCCATGGACAAGAGAATCCTGGGGATTGCTTCAGCTCAGGGATGGCATTTTCTAGGCAATTGACGTCTCATATGGGACACCATGGGAAAACAAGTGAAGCACTGCATTCCCAGTGCCTAGCAGGGTGCCAGCACAAAGCATTCAAAACATTCATGTTGGATGGATGGATGGATGGATGGATGGATGGATGGATGGATGGATGAGTGGATGGGTGGATGGGTGGATGGGTGGGTTGGTGGATGGATGGGTGGATGAGTGGATGGGTGGATGGGTGGGTTGGTGGATGGATGAGTGGATGGGTGGATGGGTGGATAGATGGATGAAATTAAAAAAGGTAGCTGATGAACGGTGTTCAGTAAGGATCTGTGAGCCAGGGAGTAAAGGGAGCAGGGAGCCTGGTGTATGTGGAGTCATTTTAGCCAGTTTTCCTAAGCAGGGTGGGCTGGAGAAGGGTGACTAATCCGCCAGGTGAGGTCATTCACTCAGAGCTCAGTGTCCTTGCAGTTAGAGGAGCACCACTGTCAGACTTGCCAAGGTTAGCAGTATTGGACAACATGGGTCTGATTATTATTTAGATATGACCATGCCAACAGATCAGGAGAGAACAGCCATTGGAAAGACTGGTTTTATTCACAGACTCGAGAAGGGGGCCTGAGGGGAAGCCTCAGGGTCATTCAGGAGGCAGGAGAGACTGAAGCATGGGCAAGAACTTCTGTTTTGGTTTGCAGGGTTGGGGAAGAGGCAAGGCAGGGTAAGCTCACTTAGGATTGTCAAGTTTGAATGATTTCAGTGGGCTCTTGGGCCCAGGGGCTGTCCCTAGTTGTCTGGTACCTGCCCCTGGGATGATTAGGACAAATGGATAGTGGCCCAGAGTGTGAGCCCAAAAGGAGAGTAGGATCCAGCCTTTTCTTCTCTACTTAAGTCAAGAGCTCGCCTTTGATGGTGGGTCACCCTGTGAGCTCGGTCATTGTTCAGGCCTCATCTGAGCAGTTACCAGTTCCAACAGATTCTGGAAACAGCAACTCACCTACCTCCACTCTCAGCCCCCTCTTTCAGCCTCCCCCCTCACTGCCCCGTACCCCAGGACTGAAAGGTGCTTTTGGGGTCACACTAAAATTGAAATTCAGGATTCACTGTTTGAAGCGGTCATTTGTTTTTCACTTGCTTATTAAAAGAGCTTGTAGAGCAAGGTATTGAGACGCAAAGCATTTGTTCCCTTGGCAGAATCTCATTTGACCTTTGCAAATCCCCAGCTGAATCAGCCAGTCATTAACACAGGGCCTGCCGCTTTTTATAACGCATGCAACACGGGAATATTTGTTCAGTTCCTTGACACGCGTGACAGTACCCCAAGGCAGACCTCAAATACCATTGCCCCCTGATGAATAAGACAATTAGAATTAAAGAAACTTCTGGCCCTCACCCTGTTGAAAGAATGAGTATTATGCTCATTTTGCAGCTTAAAAGTGTTAATTATAGACCTAGTTGAGCATGCTAATTTTCCCTCTTGTTGCCCATATAGATTGGAGAACAAAAATAGCTTCATCTATATGAAGCAACAAGATTGTGGCTTTGATAACCCAGTACGAGGTCGGTTGTGGATATTTAGATAAGAAACCCTCTTTCTTGGAACACTGAAAAAATAAAATTAAAAAAAAAGAAAAAAAACCCTCTTGTGCTCTTGAACAAAACCAAAAACGTTCCCTGTTCACTTGCTTTCTTAATTTGTTTATTTTCATGTCTTACAGAAATTTTTCGATCTGGAAAGAGAGAACATGTGTGTTACAAAAGAGCAAAAGGATCACACCTTTCCTAAATTAAATCGCAACAAGTACATGGTGACGGATGGTGCAGCGTATATTGGTAGGTGTCAGGGCTGCTGGGCTCCTTAGGGGGTCACACAAGTCAAATGCAGTCCCATCATGTTCCTCCGTACTCCGAGGGGTCCTGGAGGAAACAGGAAGGGGAGGGCAAACAGTCCCTTGAACTGAACATCTCCTCTAGGGCTTGGTTCACATACGAGGACACCATAGAAGATGCTTCTAATAAGTGTTTTAAAAATTCTTTGGTCCACTTGCTTCATTTTATGGGTGAGGAAGTAAGTGGATCATGAAAGGCAAGTCCCAGGGGTGCCTGGGTGGCTCAGTTAGTTAAGCGACTGCCTTTGGCTCAGGTCATGATCCCAGAGTCCTGGGATCAAGCCCCACATTGGGCTCCCTGCTCAGCGTGGGGTCTGCTTCTCCCTCTGCCCCTCATCCTGCTCATGTTCTCTCTCCCTAATATTTTTTTTAAAAAATGAGTCCTAAGGGTCAAATGAACACAGCACTCCCTTCCCACCACCGTACCCCAGGCAGCCTGTCCTGAGTCACAAGAGGCCGACATGACGGCAGCTCAGCACAAGAAGGAACACTGTGTTCTAGTGGTGGTAGGGGGATTAAAAGAGGTAATAAAGGAAAAGCTCCAAACACTGGTTCTCATCTGTTTCAATCCTTAGTAAATATGGATTTTGGGCTCTCTTTTCTTCTTCTCGTATAATACCTTTAAACTAGACTTTTTTTTTTTTTTAGAGCCGTTGGGTTCACAGCAAAAGTCAACAGAAAATACAGAATTCTCACATCCCTCTCCTCTCTCACACACATATACACAACCTGCCCCATTATCAGCCTCCCCCATGACGTGGTACATTGGCCACAATGGGTGAGCCTATGCGGATACTGACATGCTTTAGGAGTTCACTGATACTACGTTCTGTACGTCTGACAAATGTGTCATGACACGTATGCATGATTACGGTGTCCCAGTCATTTCACTGTCCTACGAGCCTGTGCTCCTTCCCTCCTTGCAACTCCTGGCAACCACTGATCTTTTTTACTGTCTCCATTGTTTGGACTTTTCCAAGATATCACATAGCTGGAATCATATAGCATATATCCTTTTCAGGTTGACTTCTTTCACTTAGCAGTACGCATTTAAGCTTCCTCGGCTCATTTCTTCTTCATGCTGAATAACATTCCACTGTCTGGAGGGATCCCAGTTCATCCATTTAACTTCAGGGCCTCTTGGTTGCTTCCAAGTTTTGACAATTATGAATAAAGCTGCTATAAACATTCACACTCACGTTTTTGTGTGGACATGTTTCCAGCCCCACTGGGTAATGGCAAGGAGCGGGGCTGCCTGATCCAATGCTAAGACTACATTGGGTTTTGTGAGAAACTGCCAAACTGTCTTCCAAACTGGTTCTACCATTTTGAGTTCCCACCTGCAGTGAGAGAGTTCCTGTTGCTCCACATCCTTACCAGCATTTGGTGTTGTCAGTGTTCCAGATTTTGGCTGTTCTGGTGGGGGTGTACTGGCCCTCCTTATCATCTGCATTTCCCTGATAATACAATATGGAGCACCTCTTTATTTGCTTTTTTGCCATATGAATATCTTCTTAAATGAGGTGTCTTTGGCCCATTTTTTCATCAGGCTTTTCATTTTCTTGTCGAGTTTTAAGAGTTCTTTGTATCCTGGGGCTAACAGTCATTTTATCAGGCGTGTCTTTTGCAAATATTTGCTCCCATCCTGTGGCTTATCTCTTTACTCTCTTGACAGTGTCTTTCACAGACAAAACATTTTAAAAATGTAATGAAGTCTAGCTTATTAATTATTTCTTGCCTGGAATCATGCTTCTGGTGCCATGTCTAAAAAGTCCTCACCAAACCCAAGTTCATCTAGATTTTTTTCTTTGGAATTTTCTAGGAGTTTTATGGTTTTGCATTTTACATTTTCCTGTGATCCATTTAGAGTTATTTTTTGTTAAAGGTGTAGGGTCTCTGTCTAAATTCTTTTTGCAGGTGGTGTCATTCCAACACCATTGTTGAAAAGATGAGCTTTGCCCTCTCCTATTGCCTTTGCTCCTCTGTAAGGATCAATTGACTATATTTACATGAGTCTATTTCTGGCTCTCTATTGTAATGCATTTTAAGTGAGATCATTTTACACACACAGCATTTTGGAAAAATATTAATTCCCTAGAGCGAGGCATAGTTCTTGTATAAAAATATTTAAAGAGCGGGTGCCTGGGTGGCTCAGTTGGTTAAGTGACTGCCTTGGGCTCAGGTCAGGTCATGATCCCGGAGACCCGGGATCGAGTCCCACATTGGGCTCCCTGCTCGGCGGGAAGCCTGCTTCTCCCTCTCTCACTCCCCCTGCTTGTGTTCCCTCTCTGGCTGTGTTTCTCTGTCAAATAAATAAAATTTAAAAAAAATGTTTAAAAATATTTAAAGAGCATCCAGAGGGAAAATTCATTGATAATTTAAGTAATTATCAGCATGATCTGGAACTCTCTTATGTTGTCACACAAGATACCTGCTGAGAATGCAGAATTAAGAAAAATCCACACTAGACCTTACACAGAAGTATAGTTCATTAAGTCTTCATGAGACTTAACAGAAGAATCCCCAAACAGTATCTCTCTCTAATTTTGAATTCTCTGGAGTAGATTTGAGTCTGGCTTGACACATTTGTCCAGAAGATGGTTTGAATTGCTGGAGGGCTGACAAGGGGGTGGTAGGTTAATCAGAGGCACCCAGAAGGCTCACTGAGGCACATATACCTCCCCGGTGAGCTTGTCTATACCTGCCGCGGTTCCTGGGGATGGCCCTGTGGCTGTCCTGCCCCCTGGGCCAATGCATGCATTTAGGAAGCTGGGTGGGACAGTGTACCAGTTGAGAAAATACTGACACAGGAACATGATTCTGAAGTTGAGCCAAACCATGAGGAAGTAAAAGGTGGGAAAATGTGATCACATTGGTGGAGGATTGCCTCTGTGGGCCTGAGAAAGAGCTGCCTCGTGCTGGAATTCTGGAGAAAAATCTAATTAAAGCTTTGGAGAATGAGAAGTGCCGGTTGGCTTCATCCATTGTATTGAAGGGAAAAGCCGAATCTCACAAAAATAAGGCTCCAAAGTCTTGTCACTTCTCTCCCCTTATCTTTCTGTCTTCTCATGCTGCTCCCAAAGCATATGTCCATCCCTGTGTCCTTCAGAGAGTGTGGTCCCTAGAGGAGAGGAGCTCAGCACAGCCCGATTCCCCAGCCCTAGTGGCTGATGCTGAAGTCCAAGGGTGGGGGACGGGGTGCACAGCTGGTACCATGGAGGCTTTAGAATCAGAGGTGACAGGGAACAGAGGTTGAGTGTGGGCTGTGGGGTCATATCTGGCTTTGAAACTCAGCTCTGACATTTTTTTCACTCCAGTCTTGGACAAAGTACTTAATCTTTCTGTGCCTTCATTTCCCCATCAGTACAATGGACTATTATCACCTCCCAGGTTGCAGGGAATATTGAATGAGATCGTGTATTGAGATAGAGAACTCACTGCCTGGCACTCAGCTGTGGGGGTGAGATTTCAGCATCTTAGCCATGAGTCCTCAGAAGGCATGTAGGAGCACAGGGGTCTTCTCTTTCGAAGGTGCTGCCTGCCAACAGGTTCCAAAATAACTTCTTTTTTTTTTTTAAGATTTTTTTTTTTAATTTTTTAAAATAATTTATTTTTTCAGTGTTCCAAGATTCATTGTTTATCCACAATAACTCTTAACCTGCAGTTGCCGCTGATCCCCATGTCAAGAAGTCCAGCCTGTATTTACCTGGCCCTGGACATCGTGCAAAGCCACCTCTGAGCATGCCCATGTGTCTGAGAGCGCTAGGTCAGAGACACAGCCCCGGAAGAGACTCCAGCACAATCTCATGAACCCTTTGGTGGACAGTTCCCTCACCTATAGCAGGAAAGTTCATCCAACATCGAATCTGTCATGAAACCATCAGGGGGTAATAGTGTGGGGTTTGGGAGTGGCAGGAGACAGTCTGAGGTGGAGGGCAGAAAGAGAAAGAAGAGTTTGTTCTCTCTGCTGATAGTATGTTATTTAGGGGCCTGGTATTAGGCCCTGAGGAATACAGTCAGGGAGTATAATGAGAGACAAGGGAACTACTTCTGCTTTTGCAGGAAATGCCAGATGGAAAGGGGAGATGATAGATGTGGTGCCTCCAGAGAGCGGAGGAGGGCCCACAGGATGAGTGCTAGGAAGGAGCGGATATCAGCTCTCTGTGGATGTCTCTTCCTGCCCAAATGGCAGCAGGGCCTGGGGTCAAGGAGGCCCGGTGTCTTCTTCAGCAAATATTCCTGTAGTCATGGCTGAAGAGCCACTGAGGGCCTGGAAATCAAGCTCTACACTTAACACACCTTCCCTTTTCTTTATGAAACCAGCTTTGAGCCAAAGAGGAGCATAAAACTGGGAGCTGAGAGCAGACCAAGGTTAGGGGTAATTCAAGAAATCTTTTATAGTGAGAACACTGACTCCTTTATGGTATAAATAGTCATGGAGACTGTAGGTCCACCATTTATCAAATCTGTTCACCTCTTTGAGCCTCAGGCCTCTCATCTGTGGAGTGGGTATAAACCCTACCAACTATGGAAGATAATAGTTACAAATGCCAAGCCTACGGCTTTGCTCGTAGTAAGCAATTACTAAAGGACGATTTCTCTCCCCTTCCCACCCCACCAAGGCCCTTATACCACAACTTCTTCGCTAACACTTCCCCCTCGTGCTCCAAGGTCCTGATCATATTTTTGTCCACAGGTCTCTGCAGGTGTGGCTCTCTAACTTCCTCAATGATGTTTCTGCTTATCTCTTATTACTCAATGACTTGCTTTCCTGACTCACACAGCCAGAGTTGGAAATCTTTTCCCTTCCCCTCATGCCATTGTCTGCATACATCCCTCTGTTATAATCACTGTATTTCCTTCCTGGACACCTTGAAGTGGGAGACTGTCATTCTCGGGTTTATATCATAGCCCCAGGCACCCACCAGGTAGGTTAGATGCTCAGTAAATGCGCATTAAATGAAGGACAAAAAGATCAAAGAAATGAATGTACTGGACCCTCCTGAGGGGAAAATTTTGTTCTCCCACTAGAACCTTCTCCCTGATGAATGCCAAGATATGAGAATCATGTGGAACTCTGGAGTAGTCTGTCCTTTTTATGTACTCCCCCCTTGAAGACAGACGACACGTGAGTGACCTGGATACGAGTGGCCCTTCTAGGACAGATTCCAGCCTCACTACCTGCTATGGGCTGGGCTGAACCGCGTTTGTCCCCACCTCAAATTCCTGTGTTGGAAGTTCTAACTCCCAATACCTCAGAATATGTATGACCTGATTTGGAGTCAGGGTCTATAAGAGGTCATCAAGTTGGAATGAGGTCATCAGGGCTAACCCTGATCCAGTTTGACTGGTGCCCTTTTAAACAAGGGAAATCTGGAAACAGAGACAAACATGCACAGAGCGAAGAGAATGTAAAGAGATACGGGGAGAAGCTGGACATCTTACAAGCCCAGGGGAGCAGCCTGTAGGAACCAACCCTGCGGACATGTTGGTTTTGGGCTTCCAGCCTCCAGAACTATGATATGGTAGATTTCTCTGGTTTAAGCCCCCCCCGTCCATGGGTCTTTGTTACAGCAGCCTTAGCAAACTAATACCCTGCGTGACACCAAGGAGCTGTGCTGGGAAGCCTACTAGCACAGCAACTTCCTTGATCCCCAGGCCAAGAAGCCAGCTCCTGGAACTGGGAAATGATTACAGCCCAACCAAGGAGAGGTCTGTCTGTTCAGATCGGAATTGATCCTCCTTCTCTGGCTTCAGCCTTTTCTTTGACAGGCAAGCTTGTGAGTGTTGTAATTAGAATCCCTCATTTGTACATATGGATCAGATGTTGTCTCTTTGAGAAGGTAGTAATTGTTCACAGGATTTTTTAGTATATTCCTATATATTTTAAATATTGCTGTATTTAGTGTGTCTTGTGAATGTCAATAAGAAATAACATTTACCAAAAAAAAAAGAACCAAAAAAAAAAACCAGCAGATTCCTTGTTTTGTGTTTCAAGTTGAGCAAAGCTGAAGAAAATGCCAAAATAATATGCAAATATTAATATACCATATGTAAGGCCTCTTGGAATTTAGTTTTCCTCAGCTGTCAACACAATTCAGCCTCCCTGTCATTATTATTATTTTTTTTTAAATAGAATCTGCTTGGTGTTGCATTAAATGGGGACTATTCCCCCATGGCTCCTAACTCGGCACTGTTCTCTCCTTTGTTGGCAGGCAATTTCGACTGGGTGGGGAACGATTTTACCCAGAACGCCGGCACAGGCCTCGTCATCAACCAAGCGGATGTGAGAAACAACAGGAGCATCATCAAGCAGCTGAAGGATGTGTTTGAGAGGGACTGGTACTCACCCTATGCCAGGACCCTGCAGCCCCCCAAGCAGCCCAACTGCTCCAACCTGTCCAGACTCAAATCCACCACCAACAAAACTGCCACGCACCCCGTCAGCATGAAGGACCCCGCCAGCGTAGCCCGTGATGGAACAAACTGACAGGACAGCTTGTCTTTCCTATTTATATAGAAAGGACTTGAGGAGAGAACACACACACACACACACACACACACACACTTTAATATGTCTTTTTTAGGGAAAAAGCACACTTCCACAGAATTATTCTCTGCACGCCACGTAATATCTAACAATATCTTAGCGGCGTGGACACGAAGTTAGGACTTTTGTACTTGTTCCTCCTGACAGAGAATGTCATTTCAACTTGGAAGTTAGTTTTATGTTCGCATACTGATTTTAAGACTCTGATGCCTCTTCCTTCCTAGTTTCAGACCTTTTTCTGCCAGCCCAGCGGGCCAGTCCTTTTGAAGCTTAGCATGAGGTATATGCTTTCACACCCTTCTGAGATCTGCTTCTTAGAGAGGTGGGTGAGGCTTTTACCACAGCCAGGGACTGATCCAGCCAAGGATGTGCCCCAGAAACTGTCTCCAAGACCCGTGCAGTCATCCCAGCATGAAGAGCTGACATCTCATGCCAGCCTCGGCGGTCTTGAAAACCACCCTTCGGCCTCCTTGTTCATTTTCTTCGAATACCGTTGCTTTTATACTCGGTACCATATTTTTTTCTCTTCTCAGAGAATGTTCTTCTTAGCATCAGCGTCCCTCCATTCACCTCCATGCTAGTTCCAAGTATGGCAACATCTTTTGAAAATGTATGCGTTGCTCCGAATGGATACCAAATGGGAAGAGCAGTCTTTAATTTTCACCTTTCAACTGCATTTTCCCCTCAAATAGTTTAAGACCACAGCCAGCAATATGTATCTTTTCTCTCAAGCTCAGAAAAATTAGGTAGCTACCTGCAAAAATCCAGCAAGCGATTAGGTCTGCATTATGAGACTAAAGTAGTTTTTCACATTTTTTTTGTTTAGCTTATGGTATTCTAAAGGAAACATCTCTATGCATCCGTGGACTTTAATTTCTTTAGAATCATTCATTATGCTGTTAAGGGTATGCCAGAAAACCTTTATAGAGCTATTTAATATACCAAATGCTTTTCAGAGAAATGCAATTTAAATACTGTGCTTCACATATTTTACTAAGAAACAAAAATATTGGATTATTGTTCTATAATGTCGTCGTGTGTTGCTGTTTTATATCTATACAATATATAACCCTATATTAATGGAGACCGTTGTCGCCCTAGAGACAGGCACGGCCTCTTTAGAGCCGAGAGCGGGTGGCCACCAGGACGCCAGTCTCAAGGTCGCTCCTGACCCCCTCGGGCCTGGAACAGAGTCCTGCCCTCCTTGCCCTCGGGTTTCTATTGCTAATGTAGGGACAGTCGTACTCACCTACCTCGCGTAGATGTTGTCACGGTAGGAAATATTTATAACTTGTTTTGAGATCAAAAGAACCTATATAAATGCTAAGCATTGTGATGATTATCTTTTTCTTGAACTAATCTTTGTGGTTCCCTGAAATAATCTAATCCTGGGTTCTCGCAGAGAGTCTGCAAGGGAAAACCCTTCCACGGCCTCCAGTTGTCAGTGTGGGTGAACCAGGAACTCGGAACCATGCTGGAGATCGGGACTGTCATCATTTTCATGGAACATTTTGTCAGGTCACTTTGGCATAAGTAACATCCATACAGAACAAGACATTGTGCTAAGGATCGTTCTTGAGGACTGGTATATACGTGTGTTTTCAGAGCAAGGAAAAGCAATCTCAATTATTATCTTTTATCTAGAGACTTGCTTTTCTAGAAGTTCTGGGTCTCGTCTGGTGGGTTCCATTGGTGGAGAAGGGCCATGGTTGGTCAGCTAATGGTCACATAGCTCCTTTCTTGTTGCTTCCAGGGTAGGCTTTACTGGATGTATGACCCATCGGTGAAGACCAGGGAGATTCTTAATGGAATTCTTCACCACTAGTGGCCAGGCCATGAGACTAAATATTTACCATATAGCCAGTCCTTATTTGAGGAGGGGGGCTATCCTGCCAGTCATCTTGATAAAGTAAAGGTGGTTTTGGAAATGATTTTTAAAAGAAAGAGAACTAAAGAACAAGCGGAGTGGGCATGGAGACAAACAAATATACCCAGTTCAGCCCTGGGCAAGGAAGAGCAACGGGGCTAGGTTTTGAAAGGGCAATCTGAAGGGGAGAGACGCCGTGGTCTCCTGGAGTGTGTGTGAGAGCCGAGGGACAAACACTGGCTTGGCGTAATGGGGCCCCTTTCACTGTCCCTCACTTCCACATGTGACAGGAGAGAACTGTGTCCTTTATAAAATGACCGTCTTTGCCATTTTGTGCTGAGTAAAGGCGCGCCAGGAACTGTGTCCCGGGCCTTTGTGCCACCGGGACCAGCAGTGGCAGAGCCCTCCGTGGCCCAGCGGCCCACCTCCTCAGCCAGGCCACTGACGTCAGGAGGCAATGCTGGCCTCCAGGCAGCTGGGAAAACAGCCCCTGCACAGAGAGTGTCATAAACGGGCCCAGGTCTCCTAACGGAGCATTTAATTCGGCAGAACTTTCTTTTGCATTTGGATGCTTTATCTAACCCACTAGCAGTGGCCTTCTCTTTCCAACTCTGTGTCTGTGCTAAACAGATGAGCAACTTTCGTCCGCACCCCCTACAAACACCCCACCAATAATTTCCCAAGAGGGAAAGAAGGCAAAGCAAAAACACTTGAATTCGAGACAATCTGACAATGTCCTTGCCAGAAATTAGGAGCAAGAGGCCAACTGCTAACTTCCATTGTTTTTCTCCATAAATATTCCAGGAGTTATTTGCCAACGGGGAATATGAAAAGGAATGCAAACACAATTTGAGACTATAGTTTAGATTTCTGTGTCACTTACATTAACCTAGTGCCTTATTTATTCTCAAGCATTGATCTTAAATGGTGATTCACTCTAAGAGAATCCTTCTGCTTACCGTGGGGTCCAGTAAGGCCTTCCAATGAGCCTTCAAGTCAAAATACATTAGCATCAACGGCTTTCGGGAAGCCTGCTCTCTTCCTGGGCCACACAGCACTGACCACCCCCAAATCAAGTCACTGACACACACTCTCAAACACCCACACTGTTGGCCACCTGGGCCCGGGGCGCCGGCCACCGGTGTGTCCACTAATTAAATCACACCTTATCAAACCGCCGAAGGGGAAGTGGAACGTTCTGGATGATATCCGTGCCCTGAAAATGATAGAACCGAGGCACTCTGAAAATGTCCCCGCTGTCTTTAAGGGACCCTGTGAAGAGACGCTCATCGATTTGCACAATCTCGTGGAACAGAGCATGAAAACTAGTGTCTGCAGGTCAAAGAAGACCCAGTAAAGGAAACAAAAAAACTGTGTAACATCAGTGTGGGTCTGGACTCCTTTTTCTACCCAGGATGTCTCTGTACCGTTGCTTTTCTCACCGCTGAACTGGTTCTTCGTGAGACGGCTCTGATCACACTGTCGGTTGATGTTACCCTTTGAAAACTGTGGTTTATTACTGCAGTTACTGGTTTGTTCGAAGTGCCTCGCTGAACCTGGGACGACAGAAGCTCATTTCCCACCAGCCGGTGGCTGTTCTCAAGTGACTTTGATTCACTCTAGGTTTTCGGTGTGTTTTTAGAAGCTTTTATGGAACTAAATTCCAGGGGAAAACAAAATAAAGAGACTCTCAGAATTTCTTGATAAGATCAGACCCAGGGTCTGCCTGTCTCAGGAATTCTACCCCAGAATCTGCCTTTTTTGCGTATGTATGGTCACTTGTGTGAATTTCTCTGTCCGGAATTCATTTTGTTATCTTTTAACATTTAAGGGATTTACTTGCAATGGGACAGTTCTCTTCTGCAATGAAAGACACTTTGCTATTGGCTCTTCAGATGCCGTCCCTGTCCCTAACAAATAGCCCCATGCATTGTGGACACATGTTCAAAACTTTGGATTTCTGTACTTAGTGAACTGGTGCACTTTATTATAAGCCTTTGGAGGGGAGAGTCATATAATTGTCCATTTGACAAAGATAGGTTATAAATGAATCCACAGTCAGTCAACATTTTCCCATTTGCTGTGATTTAGCTTTTTTTTTTCTTTTTCTTTTATATGCTGGTAACCAAATAGCCGTTCATCATAAGTTGCTACCTGATCGATTTAAATTGCCGGAAGCTTTTTAATAGCCCTGAAGTCAACCCCAGTTCATTGCCTGCCAGTCCCCTTTGAGAGACTCCCATCTGGTGGCTGAATTATGAGAGAGCTTTTTATGGTAACCAGATAGGTATGCTTCAGAAGCTTCTAGAAATAGTAAAAACCAAATTTTCTTAATTTTGACCCATCAGCCATCTTATACCTACAGAGTTCTAAAAAAAAAAAAAAAAAAGGTCACCGGTCTCTTCTGTTTCTTTTGGCAGTTTGCTGAGAAGAAATGGGAGATTTAATAGCTATTCCGCATTTTCTTCTGCTATGTTCAACTACTAACCTTCTGATTCTGTTTCAAAGGATATCTTGCATTTTTAATATTTCTTTATGTAAATAGGATAAAGTTGTACATGGACATATCTATACTATTAACCTTAAAATCCCTAAATAAATCAGTGTGATAAAGGGCTGAATTTGGGGACATCATTAAAATTCTCAAAGCTTTCATATAACAAAATGCTCGATTTTTTTCATAAGTGAATATTATGTGGTTTTTCATTCTGTGAGATGAGGCATTTATTTTTCTCCTCAGCTTCCAAACTCTACACTCTGGCCTGGTGACAGAGAAGGAATTTGTGGATATAGGCTCAGATGCCGCACGCACGTACCCCTCATACTCTATTCTTTCTAGGCTTCAACCCATAATCAAACACACCTGGTATCTACTCAACAGACCCAAACTGAATCTCAGATCTGGAGGATTCCTTGAAAGCCATCCAAAGCAACTACTCCAAAGGCACAAATTCCCTTCCGATTTGGCCCCTCAGAAGTTGAGGACCTACTCAAGCCAACACATCGGGAGTAGTTACTATGGTACCTTTCACGAGACCCACACACAGTGCCACCTTATTGACTTGCTAGAGTCACTTGGATTTGAGATCTTACCTCTGAAAGAATGTACATGGTGGGTATCCTTTTTATACAGGGATGAAAGCTGAGGAGGCATGCTTTTATTTTTTTTTTTTTAAGATTGTATTTATTTAACAGAAACACAGCTAGAAAGGGAACACAAGCAGAGGGAGTGGGAGAGGGAGAAGCAGGCTTCCCACCGAGCAGGGAGCCTGAGGCGGGGCTCGATTCCAGACTCAGGATCATGACCTGAGCTGAAGGCAGATGCTTAATGACCGAGCAACCCAGGCACCCGAGGCATACTTTTTTTAAAGCTATCATTTGAGAGCTTAACAAAGGCTTAATAAAATGAGGAATCTGCAATAGTCTATTATAATTTGATTTTGTCAGCTGCTTTGGAATCCTGCAATTTCAGGTTTTAAAAAAAAATTGGCCTAAAAATCTAATGAGAGACAATCGTGTGCCAGGAGTCCAATTAAATTATAGTAAGGGTGAAGATTATTTATGATTTATTTTCATTTCATAGAAAATAAGGAAAAAATCCCTCCTTTTACAAAATGGATATCTGGCTATCGAACCCATTCCTTCTGGCCTCAGACAGGTTGAAAATTTGTTAATTCTTTTATGGACTCCACTGTTTTTCACGGGTGAAAGAAATCTTAGGAATGGTTGAGAAATGCTGAGCTCCTTATAAGACACAAACATGGACAAACCTGGTTTCTAATTTAGAGTACCCCCCCTCCACATAAGTACGCAACAGATCTTGGGAGTATGACCTCAATTTCCAGGATTAAAAATATTTTTTTTCTTTTTTTCTCTCTTTTTTTTTTTTAAAGATTTTATTTATTTGACCGAAACACAGCGAGAGAGGGAACACAAGCAGGGGGAGTGAGAGAGGGAGAAGCAGGCTTCCCGCCGAGCAGGGAGCCCGATGTGGGACTCGATCCCGGGTCCCCGGGATCATGACCTGAGCCAAAGGCAGACGCTTAACCAACTGAGCCACCCAGGCTTCCCACAGGATTAAAAATATTTAAATTATCTGTGACTTTCTATTATTATGGAGGAAGATCTTTAAAGCCAACTCAGTATGATCCAACAACATGTGAGTCAGAGCTTAATCTCCAGTTCTACTTCCTCTTGCTTAAACATGGAGACGATCAACTGCTTTAGACAGTACATGTTATTAAAGGCAACATTGCCCCCCCTCAAAAAAATGTAATAAGAAACACCGTAGTTTCAGGGAAGTTATAGCATTGATAGAGCACTTTAAAATCCTCCATAAGAAAGTGTCACTGAGAAACAAAAGCTTGCTTGTCCCCAATGGTAAAGGTGTGTGTTATTATCCATGTTTCCTAGGTGGATCTGTAGTTTTCCTAGAGTCCTGGAGAGACCACATCCATAGCTCCTATGTGAGCGGAAGCATGTTCCTGTCACATCAACACTCCATACTGGCCATGGCCAGCTGTACCATGACTCAAAGAAATTCAGTTATGGGCCAGCAGGGTGGTGTAGGAGGAGAGCATCCCACATGCTGTTCTTGTTGGCTGGCACTTGGTCCCCCAATCCAGAGCCCTCCTTTACAAGCCCTCCAAATATGAGATATAGAAAGGAAATGGAAAACAGCAAGAGCAGCCAAAGTAGAGAGGAGCGAAGTCACTCTAACGATGCCTTAGAGGAGTAACATACCCAGAGGTGAGATATCCAGAGCTCTTGTTGACTCACTGTGTCTGCTTCTGGCTTCCCCAAGTAATGACTGATCCCTGAACAATGAGGTTGGACTTTGTGGTTACTGGTTTGCTTTCTTATCTTTCATACTTTCTTGTGTATTGACACAAATAAACTCAAAATAATTGAGATAACCTGACTGTGCGTCTGTTCTTGCCATCCAGAGGGACCTAACACACTTCCAAAAGTTACAGCTCTCCCCAGGAGAATGTACCGAGGAAATAACAGAAGCATTCTTGTAACCATGTCTTGATTAGATGCAGACCCACACTGGCAATCTCCATGGTAACTCACCTGGATTGACTGTGTGAGTGTGAACAACAGATCGGTTGTTGCCAAATATCCTGGACTCAACAAGAGGAACTGGAAATACTGAGGACACATGGAAATCCATTTGGGACATGACTCCTCTACAGACACAGAGACTATCCAAGCTGGAAGAAAGATGAGGACTCCTGAAGCCCAAGTCCATCTTTTTTAATTTTAACTATATGAGGAAAATGAGACGTAGAACACATGCTGTGTTAAGTAGAGACAGGTGTGTCATAAATTTAGAAATTGTTTTTAAATACAAATTCTGGTTGACTTAATAAATGCAAAAATTGCTAATAATATGCTGAGTATCTGGAACAAGTGGGCAGTTTACAGGGATTTGTGGAAGATGGAAGTCACACTGTCCCTATGTAGCCTGAAAGGAAAGACGGGTCTTTATGCCACCATGAAAGGGATCGGAGGAAGTGGGGCAGAGTCAAGGTATATTTAGCCTGGAGTCCCTCCCTACTAAAATTGGGTAAGGATTAGTAAATCAGGAGAAAGTCAACAGTTTTTGTGTTCTATTTCACATGCAACCCCCTTGGAGACACTCAGTCAAAAGTGAAAAGAATGCCCTAAAAACTGCCATTTCATTTATGGGCTAAAAACAAAGTTCTTATTTTGAAGTTTGTCACTCATCCAGTTTGTGGTCAAGAATATGAAAAGGATGCTTGAGATAGATCATTTTTAAGTGTGAGGTCTGCTGATAGTCAAATCTTGCTAATTTAATATTTCCATGTAATTAGAGTAGCCTACACATGTCACACCACAGTGCAATGCTCAGTTGTTTATGTCAATTCAGGTGGGTGACAGTCCTGAGGTAGTCAGTAAACATTAACCTAGGAGTTGTTGGGAAGAGTATTTTGTAGGTGTGATTAAAGTCAATCATCAATTTAAGGGCGATGGTTTTAGCTAATCCAGCCGGGCCTGATTCAGTGAGGTGCGGGGTCATAGGAGCAGAGCTAAAAGCATCCTGCCAAGGAAGAAATTCCACCTGTGGACTGTACCACCAGCTCCTGCCTGGGTTCCTGGCTGCCTGCCAGCCCCATAAAGGAGAAGCCAGTCCTTTACCTTTAAAAATCAATCTCTCTCTCTCTCTCTCCCCCACCCCCCCGTCTGCCCCTCCAACCTAATAGGTGTGTCTGTGTCCTACTTGTTCTATTTTCATGGTAGAACCATGACTGATAAACATAGTGATAAGCAATCCCCAAATCTTGGCTTAAAACCACAAGGGTTTGGGAGTTTTTTATATCATTATTTGTAATTTTTTCTTTTTATTAAGTTAAAGTAGCCAATGTATAGTACATCATTAGTTTCTGATCTATAGTTGGCACACAATGTTACATTAGTTTCAGGTGTACAATCTAGTGATTTGACAAGTTTATATGTCAGGCTGTGTTCACCGCCAGTGTAGCTACCACCTGCTCCTTTATACCTTTCCCTTATGCTTGTCAGAATGGTTAAAACCAAGAAAACAAATACAACAAACATTGGTAAGCATGTAGAGAAAAAGAAACCCTCATGCACAGTTGGTGGGAATCCAAACTGGTGCAGCCACTGCAGAAAACAGTATGGAGTTTCTTCAAACAATTAAAAATACAAAAACCATAGGACCCAAGAATTCCATTATTGGGTATTTGCCCAGGGAAAACAAAAAACACTAACTCAAAAAGATATACACACCCCTATATTTTCTGCAGCATTATTTACAATAGCCAAGACATGGAAACAATCTAAGTATTAATGAATAGATGAATGGATAAGGAAAATGTGGTCTATAAAAATGGTGAAATATTACATCACCATAAAAAGGATGAGATCATGCCATTTGAGACAAGATGGATGGACCTAGAGAGTATTATGCTAAGTGAAATCAGTCAGACTGAAAAAGACAAATACAATAGGATTCCACAAGACTTATTTTTTTGTTCACATTACATACTTCATGGGTCAGTGGGGATAGCCTTCTCATCATGCCACTCAGAGATCCAAGCTGAAGAGCCAGTATTGCTCTCATTGTGCCAGAGGGAAGGATATTGCTGGAGGGGTCTTATGTCAGCGAGCAATTAAACTCTGGTTGGGAAGTGACACATGCCCTTTTGCTCACAATATAACAGCCACAACTAGTCACATAATCTCGCCCAGGCTAATGCTAAAAAATTCAATCTACCAACATTTCTGGAATGGTGGGGAATACAAATTATTTAGTGAATAGCATGAATGACTAACATAGTTAATTAGAAGAATATACAGTTAATTAGGAGAATACAAACTTATCAATGAGGTTTTCATTTACAGTTGAAAAATTTATGAAGACGAAAAGTAAGGAATGCTTAAGAATATAAAGAGCATGGGTTCTTTGCTAAGTGGGGAGTCTGTTTCCTCTGCCTCTGCCCCTCCCCCTTGCCTCTGTTCTTGCTCTCTCACTTGCTCACTGTCAAATAAATAAAATCTTTTAAAAAAAGAATATAAAGAATACAAGAATTCTAGGATCAGAACAACTCTCTAAGAAAGGATGAATGGAAATAATACAGTATACCTTAAACTTTAATGTTGATAACCGCAAAAAAAAGTCAAACTCAAAATTTGAGTTAGAGATGTCAACTAGATGACTCAGTGCTTAGGCAGAAGCAGATAATCATGGAAATAAGGGGCCCAGTTGCTTTCCTTAACATGGTTGTGTGTTCTAGATATCTGTTTAAGTGAACTTCTTTGCCAACATCTAAAGTAATAAGTAAGTAAGAATTTAACTAAAGGTAAGTGTGTTCTCAGCTGAGCTTTAGTTGCCTGAAGTTTTCTGACACAAGAAGCCTCAGTCTGTCTTTGAATTTCATGTGCTCATCTCTTGATTTGTGTGTGATAGCACCCTTTACTAGGTAGGCTTGCTACTCACTAATCTTTGTCTCATTTTCCTCATGAAATAAAATCATCTCTTTTTTTAAGATTTTATTTATTTGACAGAGAGAAACACAGCTAGAGAGGGAACACGAACAAGGAGAATGAGAGAGAGAGAAGCAGGCTTCCTGCTGAGCAGGGGGCCCAATGTGGGCTCAATCCTAGGACTCTGGGATCATAACCTGAGCCAAAGGCAGATGCTCAACAACTGAGCCACCCAAGTGACCCTAATACCATCTCTTTTTTTAAATATGTTTCCCTCCTCTTTTAAAAAAATAACGTACTCCTAACTTATATAATACCAATTTATCTTAAAATTATATCTCAGGAAGAAAAGGGCCTTTCATCAGGATGTCATATATTCCTTAAAAACTTATACTTTAGTCCCATTCACCTGGGTTTTAAGAATTAAAAATATGATGAATGTATTTGTTTTGTGTGTGAAATAACACAGAACTACTAAAACATTTCTCAAGCACCAGTTCTCTGAAGTACTGGATTTGGTGCTGTGCCACAGACAATGAATGTCCCTGTCCTCAATGGAGCTTACAGTCCAGTATGGAACGCAAACCCAAGGGAAGCAAGATGGTGACTGACAGCAGACCTATTCACAGAGACGCAGCTGGACAGAAAGGGCTGGTAGGATATATTCAGGGTACTAAATGAGAAAAACACGGTCCCAAGATTACTTTATGCAGCAAGGCTATCATTCAGACTGGAAGGTGAGATAAAGTGCTGCCAGGACAAATAGAAACTAAAAGAATTTGTGATCACTAAATCAGCCCTGTAAGAAATATTAAAGGGGATCCTGTAAGCAAAGAGAGAACTCTAATGTAACACAATTCAGAAAGAAACTGACAATATACAGAAACAGGGACTTTACAGGTAACACAATGGCACTAAAATCATATCTTTCAATGGTTACTGTGAATGTAAATGGGCTAAATGCTCCAATAAAAAGACACAGGATATCAGATTGGATTAAAAAGTAAGAACCTCCATAAACTGTCTACAAGAGACTCATCTTAGACCTCCAGATTGAACGTGAGGAGATAGAGAACAATTTATCATGCTGATGGACGTCAAAAGAAAGGTAGGATAGCAATCTTCATATCAGACAAATTAGATTTTAAACCAAAGACTATAGTAAGGGATGAATAGAAACACTATATCATATTTAAGGGTCTATCCAACAAGAAGATCTAACAACTATAAATATCTATGCTCCTGACTTGGGAAAGGCCAATTATACAAATCAATTAATAACTAAATTAAAGAAACACACTGATAATAATACAGTATTAGTAGGGGACCTCAACACTCTGATCAAAGCAATGGACAGATAATCTAAGCAGAAAATCAACAAGGAAGCAAGGGCTTTGAATGACACACTGGACCATATGGACTTCACAGATATGAACAAAGTATTCCATCCTAAAGCAACAGAATACGCATTCTTCTCCAATGCACATGGACCCTTCTCCAAAATAGATCACATCCTGAGTCACAAATTAGGTCTCAATGGGTACCAAAAGACTGGAATTATTCCCTGCATATTTTCAGACCACAGTGCTCTGAAACTTAAACTCAATCACAAGAGGAAATTTGGAAGGGACTCAAACACCTGGAGGTTAAAGAACATCCTACTAAGGAATTAATGGGTCAACCAGGAAATTAAAGAAGAATTTTAAAAATTCATGGAAACAAATGAAAATGAAAAAAAACACAACTGTTCAAAACCTAAGGGATACTGCAAAGACAGTCCTAAGAAGAAAGTACATAGCCATCCAAACCTCTTCATGAAAAATTAGAAAAATCCCCAAATGCAGAGGCTAACCTTATATCTAAAGGACCTAGAAAATGAATAGCACATAAAGCCTAAACCAAGCAGGAGAAGAGAAATTATAAAGATTAGAACAGAAATCAATGAAGTAGAAACCAGAAGAACAGCAGAACAGATCAACAAAACTAGAAGCTTGTTCTTTGTTAGAATTAATAAGATCAATAAACCCCTAGCCAGACTGACCAAAAAGAAAACAGAACAGACTCAAATTAATAAAATGAAAGAGGAGACATCATTACCAACACCAAGAAAATATAAACAATTTTAAAAACATATTGTGAGCAACTATATGCTGACAAATTAGGCAGTCTTCCAGCAGTCTGGAAGAAATGGATGCATTCCTGGAAAGTTATAAACTACAAAAACTGAAACAGGAAGAAATAGAAAACCTGAACCAACAAGGAAATTGAAGCAGTAATCAAAAATTTCCCAACAAACAAAGAGTCCAGAGCCTGATAGTTTCCAGGGGAATTTTACCAAACATTTAAAGAACTAATAACTATTCTTCTGAAGCTGTTTCAAAAAATAAAAATGGAAGGAAACTTCCAAAATCTTTCTATGAAGCCAGCATTACATTGATCCCAAAACCAGACAAATACCCGACCAAAAAATAGAATATAATTTCCCTGATAAACATGGATGCCAAAATTGTCACCAAGTTATTAGCTAATAAGATCCAACAGTACATTAAAAAGATTATTCACCACGACTAAGTGAGATTTATTCCTGGGCTACAAGCCTGGTTCAACATTTGCAACTCAATCAGTGCGATGCATCACATTAATAAAAGAAAGGACAAGAACCATATGATCTTATCAATTGATGCATAAAAAGCATTTGATGAAATAAAGCATCCCTTGAGGTGCCTGGGTGGTTCAGTCATTAAGCATCTGCCTTCAGCTTGGGTCATGATCCTGGAGTCCTGAGATCAAGCCCCACATCGGGATGCCTGCTCGGCAGGAGGCCTGCTTCTCCCTCTCTCACTCCCCCTGTTTGTGTTCCCTCTCTAACTGTGTTTCCCTCTGTCAAATAAATAAATAAAATCGTTTTTAAAAAATTAAAAAAACAAAGCATCCTTTATTCATTAAAACTCTCCCCAATGTAGGGATAGAAGGTACATACATCAATATCATAAAAGCTATCTATGAACAGCCCACAGTTAATATATTTCTCAATTGGGAAAAAAATTAAGAGCTTTTCCCCTAAAGGTCAGGAACACGACCAGAATGCTCACTCTCACCACTGTTGTTCAACATAGTACTAGAAGTCCAAGCCTCAGCAATCAGACAGCAAGAAATAAAGCGCATCCAAACTGGATGCAAAGAAGAAGTCAAACTCTCTCTCTCTTTGCAGATGACATGATACCTTATGTGGAAAACCCAAAAGACTCCACCCCAAAGTTGCCAGAACTCATACAGGATATAAAATCAATGCACAGAAATCAGTTGCATTTCTATACATTAAAAATGAGACAGAATAAAGAGAAATTAAGGAATTTATATCATTTATAATTACACCAAAAATAGTAAAGATACCTCGGAATAAACCTAACCAAAGAGGTAAGGATCTGTACTCTAAAAAACTACAGAATGAAATTGAAGAAGACACAAAGAAATGGAAAAAATTCCATGCTCAGGGACTGGAAGAATAATTATTGTTAAAATGTCTATGCTACATAGGGCAACCTACATATTCAATGCAATCCCTATCAAAATACCATCAACTTTTTTCACAGAGCTGGAACAAATAAGCTAAAATTTGCATGCAACAAGAAAAGACCCTGTATAGCCAGAGGAATGTTGGAAAAGCTTTGGTTTTCAAATCTGGTGGCATCACAATGCCAGACTTCAGGCTATATTACAAAGGTGTAATCATCAAGACAGTATGGTACTGGCACAAAAACAGACACGCAGATCAATGGAACAGAATAGAGAGTCCAGAAATGGACCCTCAACTCTATGGTCAACTAATATTCAACAAAGCAGGAAAGAATTTCCAATGGAAAAAGGACAGTCTCTTCAATAAGTGGTGCTAAGAAAATTGGACAGCCATATGCAGAAGAATGAAACTGGACCATTTTTTTATATCACACACAAAGATAAACCCAAAGTGGATGAAAGTTCTCAGTGTGACAGGAATCCATCAAAATCCTAGAGGAAAACACAGACAGCAATCTCTTTGACGTAGGCCACAACAACTGCTTGCTAGACACATCTCCAAAGGTAAGGAAAACAAAAGCAAAAAAGTGTGTCCATGTAAGTGAGGGGCTCTATCCTCTACAGAAATCTTCATCAAGGTAAAGAGCTTCATCAAGGTAAAGAGCTTCTGCATAGCAAAAGGAAGTCAACAAAACTAAAGACAAACTACAGAACAGGAAAATATATTTGCATATGACATATGTAATAAAGGGCTAGTATCCAAAATCTATAAAGAATTTACCAAACTCAACACTCAAAAAAACAAAAAATCCAGTCAAGAAATGGAAGAAGACATGTACAGACATTCCTTCAAAGAAGACATAAAAATGACCAACAGACACATGAAAAAAAAGTTCCACATCCCTTGGTCTCAGGGAAGTACAAATCAAAATCACAATGAGATACCACCTCAGACCAGTCAGAATGGTTAAAATTTACAAAACAGGAAACAATAAATGTTGGTGAAGATGCAGAGAAAGTGCAATGCTCTTACACTCTTGATGGGAATTCAAGTTGGTACAGCCACCCTGGAAAACAGTATGGAGGTTCCTCAAGATGTCAAAAATCAAGCTACTCTGCAACCCAGCAATTGCACTACTAGGTATTTTCCCCCAAAGATACAAATGTTATAATCTGAAGGGGCATGTGAACCCCAAGGTTTATAGCAGCAATAACTGCTATGGAAAGAGCTGAGATGTCCATTGAAAGATGAATGGACAAAGAAGATGTGGTATGTATATACAAAGAAATATTAATCAACCATCAGAAAGAATGAATACTTAACATTTACACCAATGTGGATGGGACTAGAGAGCATTATGCTGAGTGAAATAAATCAATCAGAGAAAGACAACTGTCGCATGGTTTCACTGATGTGGAATATAAGAAACAGTGCACAGAAAAAAAAAAGAAACAGTGCACAGGGTCATAGGGGAAGGGAGGGAAAACTGGGAAGTTGTCACAGAGGGAGAAAAACCATGAGAGACTCTTAACTATTGGAAACAAACTAAGGGGTGCTGGAGGGGAGGTAATTGGGTGATGGGCACTAAGGTGGGCACATGATGTGATGAGCACTGGGTATTATACACAACTGATAAGTTACTGAACACTACATCTGAAACTAATGATGTATTACATTTGTCTAATTGAATCTAAATTTTAAAAAAAGAAAGCAAGAAATCCAAACACAGGTTCACTCCAGTTGGAGCAAATAATTTTTAAACCTTTGCCTGATAGGGCTCTGGCCCATATCATCATTAGAAGTGTAGTTAAAAACAATCCAATCCAGAGAAATATTTCCCTGAGTCCCAGTAAAGGGTAGGACATTAAGTGTGTCCAAGCTGAGCCCCTCACTTACATGGACACACCCCCTCCATAAACCCAGCTGGGCTGCCCCCACAACCATCCCATTTGCCTCCACTGTCATGAGCCATGGCACAATAAGGGTTATGTGGTAGGAGCAGTCCATCCTAGATGGCAGAAAACAGGGCATCTTTTATATTGAAATTTTAAAACAAAGAATAACTAAAAGCAATGCTTTTTACTATTATGATCACTATTAGCAATTCTAAACACTGTCAGTGACAAAATACTCATATTCAAGGAAAAAAAATTGTTGGTCTAAATTTTAACCAAATGACTATATTTAGTGAGGACAGCTGCTACTGCCCTACCCTTGGTGTAGATACTACTGTTCATGAATGACACTCTTATTCGATTTCTGTAGAGGATAGAGGCAAGTAGTATTAATTGCCACCAATTCCAAACAGAATTTGTGTTTATTCGTTTATTAAACAAATATCTAATAATCCTATTTTGTATTCCAAGTTCTGTGTTGAGTGCTGGCCATACCAAAATCATTTCTCCTCTCAGGGACTTTAGAGTTTGAAAAAAGAAAGAAAAGGTGAAATGCTGTGTTTTAAAGTTAACGAATATTTTGCTTCCTATAATGATTGAATAGGTGGTACTGATCAATCCATTTACAGAAAACTGGGAAAAGATTGAATATCAGATTTGTCTGAATGTATCAGAGATAGGGAGAGAGGAAAATTTTATGGTCAAAATCTCAGAGGCAACTGAGAGAAGCAAGATATGAATCTGCAGCCACTTCTCCTCAGAGACATCTGCTGATTCTAAAATAGCACAGATGTTGAGCAGAGTTTTCAGTGGACTCGAGGGACCAGAAATATAATACTGGAAATCAGATCCACTAAGTGAGACAGGTCCTTATTACAAGCTTGCAGTTGGGACTCTGAAGGATAGTATATGAGGAGCCCAGATGAAATGGAAACAGCCCAACTGGATCAGGGGGCCTTGCAGGTGGGCTGACCCTTGTTCCTCTCATCTGTGTCCCTGCCCTTCCCCATCAGCCTCCTATGCTATCCCTCCCTCATCCCATCTTCTGATCAGTCCTTGGATTTATGTCCCTTTATGACACTTCCAGGCTATTTCCTGGGGCTGAAACCCCCATTTCCTGTGTCTACTCCTACTTGCCTTTAACATGTCCCAGGCACCCTCTGTTCTTCTCTGACCACCTCCCTCCAGCAGGATGAACATGGTGCCCACTGGTCACGCCCCTTGGACACCATCACAGCCTGCCTCCCTCTGGCTCACCATTGCAGCACAGGTAGTTTCTCATGGATCCCAGGGCACTGTGGGGATTTGAGAGCCATGCTATTGTATGATCCCTCCTTGCCAAAGCCGCAGTAATGTCCATGGAGGAAACTAATAAATAAACATGTTGATTACATCGGAAGGTATTCCAGAACCATGCAATTAGAAAACTAAGCATTTGAAATTGGTTGGGACGTCTTAGCTCTGTGATCATAGGCATTTTAATATCTGAATCTCCATTTCCTCATTTGAAACAAAGGCATAAGAGATAGCTCTCACGGTAATTTTGAGCATTTGTGCTGTGTCTGGGCTTCATCAGGCAGTGTTGAGTTCACTTTAAGTTGAATTCTGTCCACATTCAGTCTGTGCTCCAGAAAGCTTTTAGGGCACAACCATGCTGTCCTGAAACCACATTGGAGGCATGGAGGCATGGAGTGTTTTTTCTTGTATCCTCCACTATTATTCATAAGCAGCCTCTTAAGTGGTTTCTGCAGGTGGATAGCTACACATTTTGTGATCAGCTCTACTAGTTTCCTCTTCAACAGATAACTTATTCCCAAGTAATTGAAAATCAATTCACTTTTGCCTCTCATGTTTTAACTAAAAGTGTGTCCTTCACCTCAGAGATTGATTCGATTTTGAATGTCATTTTCACAAACATACACGAAGGCACATTAATCTCAGCCCCTGTAGCAAATGTTGTGGGCAGTCCTCCTCTTCCCCTCAGGGCCATGTCACTGATAGAGTCCTGGTCTCACTGGTCACCTCAAACCTACATTTCATGTGCCTGCAATGCGGGAACATCATGGCGGGTCCTGTCCTCCTTCCCTGAGAAGAGTGATGGCCACTCCAGAGAATTTTCTGTAAGTAGTACTTTATTTTCCATCCTGTTTCCCTCAGCTTTTAACCCTCCCTCTTCCTTTGTTCCTCTGCAAGTGGAGTGTATGGGGAACAAGGGGAAAGAAAGTCCCTTCTGGAAGAGCCTCTTTTCAGGCCCCTTCTCTTCCCTCTAACTCTTGTCCAATTCCAGGAGGTCTCAGGAAAGCCAGGCATCCCACTTTCACAAGCTTAAGTTGGGCCCAGCAAGTGTTGGACCCAGTCAACCAGTGTTCATGAGCATCCTAATCTGGAAGAATTTTACTCCAGAATATTGACCTAGAGCAGGGTCTCCTCTGGAAAGAGAGGAGTGCAGAAACACACCATTTCCTCTTTCCCAGAATATCCTCTCTAGTTCTGGGGTGCATACTCCGAGGCCTGGTTGAGTATGAAGACAGGGAATGTGACATGAATGATGCTAAGACACAGAGGATGATGCTAATACATGTAAGATTCTCAGGGACCAGGGATACTTTTCCCATGTGAAAGAGGCCCACTGGAAGGTAATAGAGAGAGACTTTGAGTACACAAATAGATTCAAAATAGGGAGGAGAAAAACAAAATGGTTTCATCATATCAAATTTCTAATTCTTAATTTATTTTCTAAGATTTTATTTATTTGAGAGAGAGGGAGAATGAAAGAGAGCACAAGTGGCAGGGTGGGGCAAAAGGAGAAGGAGAGGCAGACTTCCCACTGAGCATGGAGCCCAATGTGGGACTCAATCCCAAGACTCCAGGAAGATGACCTAAGCCAAAGTAAATGCTTAACCGACTGAGTCACCCAGGCACCCTCTAATACCTATTTTATAATTGGAGTTTTCTCCCACACTGAGATATATAATTTAATAAAAACATGCTTATCTTACATATTTGAAATATTTCACAGGTACAAAGCTTTATACAAATCGCTGAGGCAGTACACATAATTTAATATGATTTTGAAATGCTGTATTTTCTTTCTTAACTTTGGCTTTTAAAGAAAGCTATGCTTTTTACAGTGTGACAAGCCATAACACTATTTTTGTGTCCATGCAGGAACTGGTCCAGTATCTCACACTTTATTTTAATAGCCTACTATATAATATCTGTTAAAATCTATTACTGGATATGTTCCGATGTCAATTTTTTTTAGAAATGTGTTTCAAGAAAAAGATTTCTATTTGCTTCTTGGAGAGGGATTGGATTTCCTTATCATAGCGATGCTTCTATAATAAAAGTATCTGCACATCTAGCTTTTTCCTTGCAGCAGATTCCAGTGGAAACAACTTTCACAAATTCACAAGAATTAAAGTAACTTAAGCTCCCATCAAAAAAAAAACAAAAAACTCATGCTTTTACTGGGTATAAATTTATTTCTTGACCAGCCTCTTCTGGGTCCTTAGAACCCTGTCCTTTGTTGTGGTAGATAGAACAAGAGAAGCTCTCCCCCAGGGGAGGCAGACCAGACTCAGTGGTGTGGCTTCTTCTGCCTTGGAAACCTGGGCTAACTCTCTGCCCAGGAAGGGGAGGAAGTGGGTTTTGGTGGACATGGGCTGCCCCTGTTTCAGTGCACAGCAGTCGTGGCTGAACATGCATCAATAAATCAAAAGGGGTGAACTAGATTTGGAAGGGGAAAAAGAGCCTAGCCCTCACTGCTGTAGACTGTCTGAGCTGTCTGCTGGTTGAATTCCAACTCCATGCAATGATAAGAACTTTATGGGTTGATGGATCACATGAACTTTTAAAATTGTGGTAAAATATACATCACAGGAAACTTGCCATTTTGACCCTTTTTTTTTAAGTAAGTGTACAGTTCACGTGGCATTAAATACATTCACATTTTTGTGCAGCTATAGTCACCATCCATTTCCAGATCCTTTCCATCAGGCCATATTGAACCTTTCTAACCATTAAACAATGACTCCCCATTCATTCCACCTCATAGCCTCTTCTGTTCTACTTTCTCTTTCTGTGAATTTGATTCTTCTAGGTAGCTCACATTGGTGGAATCATGTGATCTTTATCATTTTATGTGTGGCTTCTTTCACTTAGCATAATGTTACACATGTACTTTTACCTTGCTACCTGATCCCTCCTGCCCAGAGGGAGTCAAACTGTGAGGTTAAGAGCACAGTCCCTGGACTGTTAAGTCTGTCCAGGACTTCTGACCCCACTAACGAGGAGTCAGCATCCCCTGTGGATGAATTGTGCCCCCCTCTAGGTTCATATTTTTTTTTTCAAAATTTTTTAAGATTTTTTCTTTATTTGACAGAGAGAAACACAGCCAGAGAGGGAACACAAGCAGGGGGAGTGAGAGAGGGAGAAGCAGGCTTTCTGCTGAGCAGGGAGCCCGATGTGGGACTCAATCCCGGGACTCCCGGGATCATGACCTGAGCCAAAGGCAGTCGCTTAACCAACTGAGCCACCCAGGCACCCCTAGGTTCATATGTTGAAACACTAACCAACCCCCATATACATTATGAGACTGTATTGGAGATAAGGCCTTTGAGGTGGTGGCTAAGGTTAAATGGGTCAATGAGAAGGACACCCTGATCTGATAAATCTGGTAGCCAGAGGTATCTCTCTCCATCGTGTGAGCACAGAGAGAAAGTGGTTGTCTGTAAGCCCGAGAGCTCTCACCAGGAAATAAGCATTTCAGCAGCCTCCAAAACAAGGAGAAAATAAATTTCTGTTGTTTAAGCCACCCAGTCTATAGTATTTTATTATGGCAATCTGAGGAGACTAAGACAGGGTCAAACTACACATTAAGGAGAAGAGTCCACCCAAGACCATCCTCTCTTCTGATACCAACTGCCAAGTTAAGAGGTTCCAAAAACTATCCACAGGCTCGTTAACTGGCTAGAAGAACTCACAATCAACTCACCTAAAGCTATTATAGTCAACATGGTTTATTACTGGGAAAGGATATGAATTAAAATCAACCAAAGGAAAAGACATATAGGCAGAGTGTTAGAAGGGTTCCAAACATGATGTTTCCATTGTTCTCAGGACATGTGACCCTTCCAGCATTAACGTGTGATAAAATGTATAGAGTGCTGCTGGCCAGGGATTCTCACCTGAGCTTCAGTCTAGAGATTTTACTGGGGTTTTATTATGTAGGCATGACTGGCTAAGTTACTGATTTCTTAAGTGTTTAAATTTAGCTTCTAGGTAGACTGATACCACATGATCCCCAACCCCCAACCCCTAAATCACATATTCAATCATTCTGGCATGACCAGTTTCTACCCTAAAACATCAGCATGGCCAACCTCTGCCCCAAAGACACTCTTGTCAGGTATGACTTAGACAACTTCCTAGAAGCCAAAGGCAGAGGCTTCTCTTTGACTTCTTTGGCCAAAGTCAAATTCTTTATGACATACTTTCCTCAAAGGAAACATTATTAGACTCATTTCAGTACATGTATGCACATACTAATACCTGATACAAAAACTGAAGTATCCCTTTCCAGTCACATACAGCCATATTTGTAGAACAAAAAGAAAAACCCTCTTCTCTCTAAGGAGTAAGAGGCTTTAGCGGAGCATGGAGTGAGGCAGTAGAGCGTTGCAGGTCATAAGAGGAAGACAGTCAGGCGCCTCTGTGCTAGAGATAGTACAGCCTAAGAATTTGTTTCAAAATTCATCTTCAATCCATCATCAGTTTTAACAATTCATTCTCTAAGTTACTGTTAAATTTAAATCATGTTTCAAATAAAGAAATTGATTCAATATTTCAGGAAACTTATAATTGACAAATTAATTCTCAAAACCACACATTGTAACAGGGTCCTGCTGCCCATATCGAGAACATAACTTGCATCCCATGTGACTTACCTCTTGAGTTCCACACCACCCAAAGGGCTCTTCACTGGTTCAACAAGATAAATCCCGTAATCCCATGCTTCGATGTCACAGCAACGTCAAATTTCTACAAAAGTTATTGAATAAGCATTCTAAGTTTCTTCACAAATCTTGTAGACCACTGGCAAACATTATTAGCAGACTGGCTGTGGTGTGTGGACCATGTTTTGAGGGGCATGAGGTTAGACCAGCGCTTCTCAAACTCTAATGTTTGTAAGATTCACCTGAGGGTTCCTATTAAAATAAAGAGTCTAGGGGCGCCTGGTTGGCTCAGTTGGTTGAGCGGCTGCCTTCAGCTCAGGTCATGATCCCGGAGACCCCAGATCGAGCCCCACATCGGGCTCCCTGCTCAGCGGGAAGCCTGCTTCTCCCTCTCTCACTCCCCCTACTTGTGTTCCCTCTCTGGCTGTGTTTCTCTCTGTCAAATAAATAAAATCTTTAAAAAATTTCATTTAAAAATAAATAAAATAAATAAAATAAAGAGTCTAATTCAGGAGGTCTAAAGTAAAGCCTAAGATTCTTAGTTTTCAATAAACTCCCACATGACTGGTGTTACCCTTCTATGGACTACACTTGGAAGAGCTTGATACTAGACAATTGCTTTCTATTTCACTGAGAAAAATAGAAACACCCAAAAGGAAATTTCCATTTGCTCCCACCACTAAATCTACCCATGACCCAATTGTAGCGTGCCTGTGTGTTCTGTTCTCTCCTTTACTATGGACAAATCATCCATGTTCTTATCTAAAACCAGACCCTCCACTATGAGATAGATCCCATCCCCCTCTTTCCCTCCCAGAAACATCACCCCAAGACCTGCTCTCATCATTTCCCACATCAGCCCCCTCCCTGCCGCTGTCAGTTATAATACTCTCTTCAGCATTAAAACATGCTGTAATATTTCCATCTTAGGAAAACAGAAAACAAAAAGACCCGTCTCACACCCACACTGTCAAGTACCTTTCCCATTTCTCTGACACCCTTAAGTGCAAAACCCAACAGAATTTTCCCTTCCATCCCCACTTTCTCTCCTTCTGTCCCTAGAACTTGCCTCAATCAAGGCTTCATCCTCACTGCTCCAAACAGACAGCTCTTGCCAAGGCCCCAGGGACTTGCACACTCTTAGAGCCAATGTGCTATTCTTGGGCACATCTCATATGAGCTTTAACACATCTCACATGACCCTGAAGCAGCAATGGCTCCTGTGTGCCACTTGCTCCTTCTGGAAACATTGCTACCAACAGGCTTTTGATACATCTCTTTGGTTTTCCTCCTTCTCAGACTCCTTTACCAGTGCCTTCTCATTTCACTAATCTCTTCATTTTAGAAGGCTCAGAGCTCTTGACCTCTTTTCTCTATAGATTCACTCTTCTATAGTATGCATGAATGTGCAGCTGATAATACACATCTTCTGACCAGACCTCCCCATTGAACTATGCACCTGCTTATGCAGCTCACACACTCAACTGTCTGATATGTAATCTAAGGGTAGCTATTTGAAAGTAAATTTTGATCTCCTCCCAAAGTCCTCTGAATCACTTTCAACAACCCCGAGTGGTCAAATCATCATCAACTTCACCAGGACTACTGGAAGTGCCCTCAAATGATCTCCTTGCTTCTATTCTTGTCATTATAGAGTTTTGATTTGTTTTGTTTTTAAAGATTTTATTTATTTGACAGAGAGAAACACAGCCAGAGAGGGAACACAAGCAGGGGGAGTGAGAGAGGGAGAAGTAGGCTTCCCGCTGAGCAGGGAGCCCGATGTGGGACTCGATCCCAGGTCTCCGGGATCATGACCCAAGCCGAAGGCAGCTGCTCAACCAACTGAGCCACCCAGGCGCCCCTAGAGTTTGTTTTTAAAGCAACTGTCAAAGTGATCCTTTTAAAACATTGGCTTGAACATGGCATTCTACTCAGTTCTTCCATGGCACCCCATCTGAATGTATTAGATTCCTGTTTCTCAGAGCACCTGGGTGGCTCAGTTGGGTAAGCATCTCCCTTCAGCTCAAGTCATGAACCCAGGGTCATTGGGATTGAGTCCCACACTGGGCTCCCTGCTCCTAGGGGAGCCTGCTTCTCCAACTCTGCCTCCCTCTTTCTCTGTCTCTCATGAATAAATAAAATCTCAAAAAAAAAAAAGATTCCTATTTCTCAGAGCATCTCTAAAAGGATTATACGTAGTTGCTCACAGCATAGTTTACACATTGTTGCATCCTTCATTGGCTTTTCTCCATTCCTTGTCTCATTTTCCCTACTTTCTCACTTGTGTTTCCTGGAATCATCTCTAAAATTAACTACTTGTATCCAAACAAAACGACCAAAAAGTGAATTTCCAAATCAAACTAACACATATTATAGATATTTATCCAGTATCAAACTTTACTGATAATTTCAGAGACACAGGCAAAGCAGGGAGAGAGATCTGGGACACTATGTGGCTCCTGGCTCCTTCCACAACAGAAATGTGCTCTCTGGCCCAGAGTGAAAGTAAGGTTCTGGGTCACCTCACAGAGTAGGAAGCATTTAGGTAGTAAAATTTCTCTATATTAGTCTCAGATCATTATAGGGCTTGTGATATTTTCCTAGAGAATCGTGCTTCATAAATCCATAGATTCTAAGTTTTTGACTATAAGCAATCCCAAACCAGGGAAGATATCCTGCTGTAAGCCTTCCCCAAAAGACTCTTCTCTTAACAAATACCAGGAGTTTACTTACCAGGAAATCTAGTTAACAGCATGTCTGTCTACCAGGGGATTACACCGGTGACCTGCCTTCTTTCTTTCCCTGGAAGCATCCCCCAACCCATCCCCACTCCAGTCAACAAGGTCAAGGCCAGCCGCTTTAACTTCCTCCTCCCAATCATCTCTCTTGGAGTAAAGGTCAAATGGCCTCGTCTGTCACATGGCCGCCTCCCACCCTTCTCTTTACTCCGTGTTCACTCCATGGCCCCTACTGGACTCTTTGCTGTTTCTCAGAGGCCAAACATATTCCTGCCTTAAGACTTTTCCATTTGCTCTTCCCTCTGAACTCCTTCTCCCATCCCCCTGTTTGGAAAAACAGTGCCCCATTCTTCATGCTCGACCTCCCTTTCCTGTTGTATTCTTCACCACGGCAGTACCACCATCTGATTTACTTGAACAATTTCTTTTTTTTAATTTTGAGAGAGAGTGTGCAAGCAGGAGTGGGAGGGCCAGAGGCAGAGGGAGAGAGATAATCTCAAGCAGGCTCCATGATCATCATGGAGCCCAACAAGGAGCTTCATCTCACAACCCTGTGTTCATCACCTGATCCAAAACCAAGAGTTGGACACTTAACCATAAGCCACCCAAGAACCCCTAATAGATTAATTTTTAAATTAATCTGTCTTCCTCTCTAGAATGTGAAGGCCATAAGGGCACTAATTTCTACTGATATAGTTATCCTGTACCCCCAAGTGCTTGGAAGAGTGCTTAATATATAATAAGCATTTGAGAAATGCTGAATTAATCAGAATTAATTAATTATCAGTTGGTTAAGTATCTGCCTTCAGCTCAGGATCCTGGGATCGAACCCCATGTCAGGCTCCCTGCTCACCGGGGAGCCTGCTTCTCCTTCCTCTGCCACTCCCTCCTGTTTGTGCTGTCTCTGTAAGATAAAGAAAATCTTCCCCCAAAAATCAACAGGTCCTCAAGGTCACTATGTCTCATCTGCCCCTAGCCAGAGACTAGGAAGACTTAGCTGTGTGTTAAACCTGAACCAGATATAAACAGGAGTCTGAGGGTTCAGCCTCCTGTCTCTACGGCTGACTATGACTTTGCCCTCAACTCACTTTGTCTCCCCACTAGCATTCCAAAGCATTACAGAGAAGATGTGAAAAGGCTAAGTTGGCTGAATTTTTGTATCTCTACTCCATGCATGATAGGCCTCAAGCTGATTCACTTCCACTGTACCCAAGGAACCCAAAGCACCACAAGGAACAAGCCATGTGGTAAAACCTTCATCACAGGGATTCACACATGGACCCTTTGACCTTATAGTTCCATCACTACTGGTTTATGCTACATGAGATCTTATAATTCAAATGGCAAAAACAATGCCTTGTTTCTATAATTCTATCCCATGTGCTTTGCCTTGTAGATCAGTAGAAAATCCCAAATATTGGTATAAGAGGGGTTTTAGGGAAGATGGCAGAAGGCCAGGTGACCCCATTTCAGGGAGTCCCCTGAAGTGAGCTCAATTCCTGCAAAAAAAACTACAGGAACATTGTAAGCACTCATGAAATCAGCCTGAAATGTGATAGTTCACACTTCTGGATCACTGCGGGGGACAAGGAGCATCGGCAAAGAGATAGAATGGAGCGAGAGCGATTGAAGGGATATCCAAAGACAAGGGACATGGGGGAGGAAACCCGCAGAGGCGACCCATTGGAAGGCAATACCGCAGCACGAAAGTGCTCTGTGTTCGGGGAACAACAGCAGATTATGGTCTGATTCAAAGCAAACAGAAATGGAGTGCCTGAGGGGCAGCCAGGGAAACGGTGATCAGCAGAGAGAAAGTGCTCTCGGTTCCGCGAGGGAACCCGGCAGAGTCGGCGGGGCAGAGTCTATTTTTCTGCTGCTTTTTTTCCTTTTTTTTTTCCCTTTCCTCCACTGCGTTTCTCTGTCGCTTCTCTCCACCCTGTGGACCAGGCGCGGACCCTCCAGGGAAGACAATTTCGCAGACTTGCGCGGGACGTGTGGAGTTGTGGGACCTCAGTCCCTCCTGCCTGGGGGTCACACAGACTCCCTGGGCACAGACAGAGTCACAGGACCCAAAATCAGTTGCGGTTTCCGTGGCGTGGGAGTGAAACGACAAGCGGGGACTTTGGACAGGAATCAAACCAGCATCTGCGCTGCGCCTGACAGGCAGCCAAGGGAGAGGATACAGGGAGAGGCTGTGCGCCCCGCGCCCCCATCGTCCAGAGGGTTGCTAATTAGGGGCTCTCTCTGGGAAGGAGGTCTGGGCACAGACATCTTGCTCCAACCTGACTTCCTCAACAGCTGCAAAAGGCCATAAAAGAACAAACCCTCCAGAGAACTGAACTCTGACAACCTGGTTGCCATGGAGCCCAGCCCCTAGGAAGGGGGCAGAGACATGCAGCCCAGGTAGAAGGGACTGAAAAAAACGAGGCAGGCCCCGCCCCCAGAAGGCAAGCCAGAAGCATAAGAGGACAACACCCAAAATGTAAAACCCCAACATCGGGGGGGAAAGGCAATGTATTAAACTCCTGGTACTGCCCCAAAAGCTGTACGCTTTATTGATACTTTTTCACCTTATTTGCTTTTTTAACTTTTTTCTGTTTTTAATTTTAAAGTTTCCATTTTAAACTTAAAAATTCATTCTCATGGTTTTTGTTCTTTTAATTTTAACCCACTTTTTATCACAACGTGATACTTAATACAACACTCCATAACAACTTTTTACCTTGAAATTTTCTCAAACACGTATTTGTGTTTTCTGTTATTGTTGCTTCTCATTTGTTTTATCTGTTTTTTTCCCTTTCTTCTCTCTTCTTTCCTTTATTATTTCTTTTAAATATACATATAGTTATAAGCTTCAAGGTAATCCTACGTCCCCAATCCGACAACCCTACACCCCCTATACTACCCCTATATACAACCAGTTCTAATTTCCCTATATCTTTGGAAAGTGGGATCCTCCAACAATAATAACAAGACAAACTCGGGAGGATCTGAAATACTTTCCTTGCCCACAAGGAGTATCTGCCCTCACCTTCCCACCTTAGTCTATCAGTGTTTCTGTGTAATTGTTTTTGCCTTTGTATTATATAAGTACTGGTCTTGGGGGTCATCCAGGTTGGGCTTAGCTTTTTGATCTCTTCATTTACTCTTGATGGCCTTTTTCTTTACCCTGTAGTAGTTTTATACCATATAAATCCTACCACTGGACCCCACTCTGGCAGGGTTTTCTTTTCTTGCTTCCTTTCTCCCCTTCTCTTTTTTCTTTCTTCTTCCTTTTCAGTGGTTAATTCTGATTGCTCCAAAACCTTGCAGCAACAAATTCACCTGGATAGTGGCTGATATATCTAGCCATACACCCCCTCAACCACTCCTCGCCACAATGACTTGGAGGAGGAACAACCAACAGAAGAAGAACCCTGAGACTGCAACCCCGGTCACAGAATTACTGGAAATGAACATAAACAATATGACAGAAATGGAATTCAGGATTGCAATAGTCCAAGCAATGGCTAATTTGGAAAAGAACATTAGTGGCAAAATGGAAGCCATAATAGCAGAAGTGAAAGCTGAGGTTAGAAAGGCTATTGATGAAATGCAATCTAACTTAAATATGCTCACAGCTAGAGTAAGTGAAGCTGAAGATCGTATCAGTGATTTAGAAGACAGATGGATTAAGAAGGAGGAGCAAGAGAAGTCTTGGAGCAAATAGCTAAAATCCCATGAAAACAGAATAAGGGAAATAAATGATGCCATGAAATGCTCCAGTATCAGAATTATTGGAATCCCCGAAGGACTTGAGAGAGAAGCCTAGAAGATATAGTTGAACAAATCATGGATGAAAATTTCCCGAATATGGGGAATGAAACTAATGTTCATGTCCTAGAAGCAGAGAGGACACCCCCCAAGATCAATGAGGCCAGAAACACCTCCAGGCACATAATTGTGAAATTTGTGAATCATAAGACCAAGGAATATGTCTTAAGGGCAGCTAGGGGGAAGTGATCCCTTACCTATAGAGGGAGGACCATCAGAATAACATCAGACCTTTCCACAGAAACCTGGCAAGCCAGAAAGGGCTGGCAAGACATATTCAGGAAATTACATGACAAAAATATGCAACCAAGGATAATGCACCCAGAAAGGTTGACTTTCAGAATGGAAGGAGAAATAAAGAGCTTCCAGGACCGCCAAAGTCTAAAAGATTATGCAACCACCAAGCCAGCACTACAAGAAATACTAAGAGGGGTTCTATAAAAGAGAAATGAACACAAGAGAGACACAGAACAGAAATTTACAGAGGTAATCTATAAAAACATGAACTTCACAGGCAACATGATGTCAATAAAAACATATCTATCAATAATCACTCTCAATGTGAATGGCCTAAATGCTCCAATAAAAAGGCACAGGATTGCAGACTAGGTAAAATGACAGGACTCATCCATATGCTGTTTACAAGAGACTCATCTTGAATCTAAAGACACTTCCAGATTGAAAGTGAGGGGATGGAGGACCATCTTTCATGCCAATGGACTCCAAAAGAAAGCTGGGGTAGCGATTCTCATATCAGACAAATTGGATTTTAATCTAAAGACTGTAGTCAGAGACACAGAAGGACACTACATCATTCTCAAAGGGTCTATACACCAAGAAGATCTAAGAATTGTAAATATTTATGCCCCCAACATGGGAGCAGCCAACTACATAAGCCAACTGTTAAGCAAAACAAAGAGTCATATTGATACAAATACATTAATTGTAGGAGATCTTAACATACCACTCTCAGCAATGGACAGATCATCTAAACAAAAAATCAACAAAGAAACAAGAGCCTTGAATCACACATTGGACCAGATGCATCTCATACATATATTCAGAACATTCCACCCTAAAACAGCAGAATACTCTTTCTTCTCAAGTGCACATGGAACTCTCTCCAGAATAGACCACATACTAGGTCACAAATCAGGGTTCAACCGATACCAGAAGACTGAGATTATTCCCTGCATATTCTCTGACCACAATGCCATGAAACTGGAACTCAACCACAACAAAAAGTTCAGAAGAAAAGCAAACACTTGGAAGCTAAAGACAATCCTGCTCAAGAATCTGTGGATCAGGGGTGCCTGGGTGGCTCAGTTGGTTGGACGACTGCCTTCGGCTCTGGTCATGATCCCGGAGACCCGGGATCGATCCCCACATCAGGCTGCCTGCTCCACGGGATGCCTGCTTCTCCCTCTCTCACTCCTCTTGCTTGTGTTCCCCCTCTGGCTGTGTTTCTCTCTGTCAAATAAATAAAATCTTTAAAAAGAAAAAAGAATCTGTGGATCAACCAGGAAATCAAAGAAGAACTGAAATACTTCATGGAAACCAATGAGAATGAAGATACATCGATCCAAAACCTATGGGATACACCAAATATTGGTACAAGAACTTAAGGATGGAGAACCACGGTGTTTGCCAGGATACAAGAGGTCACTGTGAGCATACCCATGTGTCTTCTAGCCTGTCTAAAGGACTGTGAGCCAGCAGGGTGTCCTCTGTTCCCCATATGTGAGTATGCTCATCCAACCAAGGACAGCTATGACAAGAAATTCCAAGACAGCAAGTAGTATAGGTGATAGGACATGGGGGATCATCCCTGCCTTTTCCTCTATACCAGCTAACTTCACAGCTGGGGCACGAAGGATGCAGTTTTGCTTAACTCATATTATTTTTCTGAGAAAAAGCACTGAAGTTGAAACTGGAGTACACAAAATCAGTACAGTTTGGCTAATCTCCGACAGTCCTCCCACTCCCCAGCCCCTGGAGCTACAGCACCTTTCACCTCCCAGGAGGGCCACAGGTCTTCTCTTGCCCCCATCCCCTTGCAAGGAGAATATTCAGAAACCACAAGGGAGGGGGTGACACAGGTCAGTCTCTACTAGAAATGAACATTTCCAAGACTTTCCCTCATTCTTACTCCTCAATTTCAAGCCTAAATAATCATTTCTTCACTGGTAAAACTGACTTACAGGGTATGCTTAGAGAAGAAAAATACCACTCATCTTAGGCCATGTGAAAATCATGTGCCAAGTGTCATAAACCGACATTCACAATACTAAGAACATAAAATGACTCATAGTTAGCCCACGTGAAACATACAGATATTGTACATGCACTTTATATGAATCATCTCACTAATTCTTCTTTTTAAAAATATTTATTTATTTATTTGACAGAGAGAAAGATCACAAGTAGGCAGAGAGAGAGAGAGGAAACAGGCTCCCTGCTGAGCAGAGAGCCAGATGCGGTCCTTGATCCCAGGACCCTGAGATTATGAGCTGAGCTGAAGGCAGAGGCCTTAACCCACTGAGCCACCCAGGCACCCTCATCTCACTAATTCTTATGACAACACTGCCCGATGAATACTGTCCTCATTACTATATGCTGAGGAAATCAGGACCCAGAGAGTTTAATAGGCTTTCAAGGTCACTTAGCTATGTTGTGGCAGAATCTGCACTGAAATTCTGCTCTTTCTGACTCTAACCTTTTGGGTACATATATACTCTATGCATGTTCTATATTGTTTTGGTGCTTAGCCAGGATAGTGGTGATGAGGAATAAAGACTTAAATGCAGCCTCTGGGAAGGATAGGGTGGCTGGGCTATGGAAAAAATAAAAATTAATTAAAAAATAAAAAATAAAATGCAGCCTCTGCTCTTTTGGACTGATAATCTAGCAAGCGAGACCAATGCAGATCCCAGTAAACATAATGAAAAGTGTCCATAAACATAAACTCCCAAAGTCTCTGCCTCCACATTAGCCTTGAAACATGGCAGTGATTCAACTCTATCCCATTACTACCACACACAACAATAAACTCAAAATGGATTAAAGACCTAAATGTGAGACCTGAAACCATAAAAATCCTAGAAGAGATATCAGGCAGTAATTTCCCTGACATCAGCTATAGCAACATTTTTCTAGATATGTTTTCTAAGGCAAGGGAAATAAAAGCAGAAAAAAACCACTGGGGACTACAGCAAAATAAAAAGCTTTTGCACAGCAAAGGAAACTACCACCGAAAGAAAAAGACAACCCACTGAATATGAGAAGATATTTGAAAATGACATATCCAATAAGAGGATATCAAAATAAAGATCAAAATAAAGATTTTAATATCAAAAATAAAGAACTCATACAACTTCCAAAAGACCCCAATTTGGTTAGAAAATGAGCACCGGACCTAAATAGACATTTTTCTAAAGAAAAGTACAGCTGGCCAATAGACACATGAAAAGATACTCAACATCATTGATCAACAGGGAAATACAAATCAAAACCCCAATGAGATATCACCTCATGCCTGTTAAAATGGTTATAATCTTCAATACAAGAAACAACAAATGCTGGGGAGGATGTGGAGAAAAATAAACCCTCAGGCACTACTGGCAGAATGCAAACTGGAACAGCCACCGTGGAAAACAGTATGGGGGTTCCTCCAAAAATTAAAAATAAAAATACTGCCTGATAATAATTCCACTACTGGGTATTTACCCAGGGAAAACAAAAACATTAACTCTAAAAGATATATGCATGCCTACATTTATTGCACATTATTTACAATAGCTAAGATGTGGAAGCAACCCAAGTTTCCAACAACAGATGAATGGATAGGGGCATCTGGTGGCTCAGTCATTGGACATCTGTCTTCGGCTCAGGTCATGATCCTAGGTCCCATGATTGAGCCCCGCATAGGGTTCCCTGCTTGGTGGGAAGCCTGCTTCTCCCTCTCTCACTCTCCCTGCTTGTGTTCTCTCTCTAGCTGTGTTTCTATCAAATAAATAAAATCTTTTTAAAAAACCAGATGAATGAAGAAAATGTAATATATATAGAGATAAATATAGATATATGATATATATCTATATATATAACACCATTACACAGCCCTAAAAAGAGTGTGTTCATGCCATTTGAGACAACATGGATAGAGTGTATTATGCTACATAAAGCCAGACTGAGAATGACAAGACCATATTATTCTACTCAGAAATGCAATCTAAATAACAAAAAACAAAAAAGAATAATTAGAACTATAAATACAGAAAACAAACTGGTGGTTTCCAGAGAGGAAGGGGGTGAGAGGCTGGGCAGAGTCGGTAAAGGGAAGAGGAAGAGGGAGACACAGGCCTGCAGTCATGGAATAAGTAAATCATAGGAGTAAAAATCAGAGCATAATGAATACAGTCAATGACACTGTAATAGGGATGTAATAGGACAGATGGTAGCAAACCTGTACATAATGTATAGAGTTACCTAATCACTAACTTGTACACCTGAACCTAATGGAACATTGTGTGTTGACTACCCTCAAAAAAATAAAAGAGAAACAAAAACCAAAAGACAACAACAAAAATGCCTACAGCCTATTACCCATGGCCAATCTGATGAAATGAAAACAAGCGTCAGAGGCCACATTGCTAATTACCCTGACTAGAATGGGAGAGGGATGAGGTGAGAGGAGAGTCTCAAGTTGCAGAGAAGAGATGGTGTTTAAATGGACCTTTGCAAGACGTTACAAATGAGATAGAGAAGAGCATTTGACCCAGAATAAACTTAAAACCAATGTTACTGAGGGGCGCCTGGGTGGCTCAGTGGGTTAAAGCCTCTGCCTTTGGCTCAGGTCATGATCTCAGGGTCCTGGGCATTGGGCTCTCTGCTCGGCAGGGAGCCTGATTCCTCCTTTCTCTCTGCCTACCTCTCTGCCGACTTGTGTTTTCTCTCTCTCTCTCTCTCTCTCTCTCTCTCTCTCGTCAAATAAATAAATAAAATCTTAAAAAAAAAAAAAAAGACCAATGTTACTGAGACAGGGATAAGCCATGGCCCTAAAGGATAGAAATGACCCTGTTATATGGGGAGTGTTTGCAGGCAATGGGATGACAAACTGACAAATGTTTTTAAATATTTATAGATCTTTTCAGTGGAAGAGATTCAACCCCATGTCTCTGGAACTAGAATTAATGGAGAGGGGTGACAGACAGACCTTAGCTGGACAGATGGAAGAGCTGCCCAAGGAAATTCAGAATTTAAAAACCACCATCCTAAGAGATTTTCAGATATTGGTTGGATATAAACATGGCAGGGAACCAATAGAGACTTTGTCGTAGAAGAAACATGTTACTCAGTGTATGGGGTGTAGACCTGGGAACTTGACAGAAACGCAGAAACTCAGCACCTCCTCCCCAATCCAGGCCATTGAATCAGAATCTGCATTTAGACATCCCCAGGTGAGCTGTGTACCTGTTACAGTTTAAGAAGCATGGCTATGAATGGATGGTCTTTGGACCCAGAATTTTGTGTGTGGTGAAAAATGAAACTAGGAAAGAAGACTGATAATAAATTAGAAGAATCTTGAATTTAATTCCTTTTGGGGGGGGTCTGGTTTTTATATTTATTTATTTTTCTTTTTTATTGTTACTTAAATTTTTTTTTCCAGTGTTCCAAGATTCATTCCTCATTCCCCACACCCAGTGCTCCACGCTTTAGGTGTCCCCAGGACCCACCACCAGGCTCTCCCATCCCTCTACCCCCCTCCCTCCAAGTCCCTCAGTTTGTTTCTGTGTCCAAAGTCTCTGTTGTTTTGTTTCTCTCCCTGAATTACCCTACTTCCCATTTACTTTCCTTCTCCCACTGTCCTCCAGGTTACCCCTCATGCACTGCAAGTAAGTGAAACCATGTGATACTTGACTTTCTCTTCTTGGCTTATTTCACTCAGCATAATCTCTTCCAGTCCTTTTGCTACAAACGTGGGATATTCATCCTTTCTGATGGAGGCATAGTATTCTATTGTATATATGTACCACATCTTCTTTATCCATTCATCTGTTGATGGGCACCTTGGCTCTTTCCACAGTTTGGCGATTGTGGCCATTGCTGCGATGAACATTGGTGTTCAGCAACAGCAATCAGGCAACAGAAAGAAATAGAAGGTATCCAGCTTGGCAAAGAGGAAGTCAAACTCTCTCTCTTTGCAGATGACATGATACTCTATGTGGAAAACCCAAAAGACTCTACCCCCAAACTACTAGAACTCATACAACAATTCAGTAATGTGGCAGGATACAAAATCAATGCACAGAAATCAGCTGCATTCTTATACACTAACAACAAAAAAATAGCAAGGGAAATCAGAGAATCGATTCCGTTTACTATAGCACCAAAAACTATAAGATACCTAGGAATAAACCTAACCAAAGAAGTCAAGGATCTGTACTCAAGGAACTACAGAACACTCATGAAAGAAATTGAAGACACAAAAAGATGGAAGAGCATTCCATGCTCATGGATCGGAAGAATAAACATTGTCAAAATGTCTATACTGCCTAGAGTAATCTATACTTTCAATGCCATTCTGATCAAAATTCCACCAACATTCTTCAAAACGTTGGAACAAACAATCCTAAAATTTATATGAAACCAAAAAAGACCCTGAATCGCTAAGGAATTGCTGAAGAAGAAAAGCAAAGCTGGGGGCATCTCCTTACCTGACTTCAGGCTTTATTACAAAGCTGCGATTACCAAGACAGCATGGTACTGGCACAAAAACAGAGAAATAGACCAATGGAACAGAGTGGAGAGCCCACATATGGACCCACAAATCTATGGGCAAATCATCTTTGACAAAGCAAGAAAAAATATCCAGTGGAAAAAAGACAGTCTCTTGAATTTAATTCTAAGGAATAAGGACTATTTTGGGCATCAAGGGAGAGAAACTTCAACTTCTTTTCCAGGAAAAAAATGTGCCATGATCAGATAAATTTTTTGTCATCTGTATGTACATCAAGATTATATCACTGGCAAAATAATTATTTGCATTTTTTTCTATTTGTTGAGATATGATTGACATCTGGCACTATATAAGTTTAAGGTGTACAACATAATGACTTGACTTTCATATACTGTAAAATGATTACCACGGTAAGTTTAGTTAATGTCCAACACCTCACACATATACAAAAAGAAGAAGAGGAGGAGGAGGAGGAAGGGGAAGAAAGGAAAAGAAAAGGAAGGAAAGGGACAGGAAGGAGAAAAGAGGAGAAAGGAAAGAAGAGAAAAGAGAAGAGAAAAGAAAAAGGAGAGAGAAAGGAAAAAGTGGAAAAAAAGAGGAAAAAAAAGAAAAGAAAAAGAAAAAGGTGAGTTTTCCAAAAGACTCTACCCCCAAACTACTAGAACTCATACAACAATTCAGTAATGTGGCAGGATACAAAATCAATGCACAGAAATCAGCTGCATTCTTATACACTAACAAAAAAATAGAAAGGGAAATCAGAGAATCGATTCCGTTTACTATAGCACCAAAAACTATAAGATACCTAGGAATAAACCTAACCAAAGAAGTTAAGGATCTGTACTCGAGGAACTACAGAACACTCGTGAAAGAAACTGAAGAAGACACAAAAAAATGGAAGAGCATTCCATGCTCAAGGATCGGAAGAATAAGCATTGTTAACACGTCTATACTGCCCAGAGCAATCTATACTTTCAATGCCATTCCAATCAAAATTCCACCAACATTCTTCAAAACGTTGGAACAAACAATCCTAAAATTTATATGGAACCAAAAAAGACCCTGAATCGCTAAGGAATTGCTGAAGAAGAAAAGCAAAGCTGGGGGCATCTCCTTACCTGATTTCAGGCTTTATTACAAAGCTGTGATCACCAAGACAGCACGGTACTGGCACAAAAACAGACAAATAGGCCAATGGAAGAGAGTAGAGAGTCCAGATATGGACCCACAGATATATGGTCAAATCATCTTCGACAAAGCACGAAAAAATATCCAGTGGAAAAAAAGACAGTCTCTTCAATAAATGGTGCTGGGAAAATTGGACAGCTACATATAGAAGAATGAATCTAGACCATTCTCTTACACCACACACAAAGGCAAACTCGAAATGGATGAAAGACCTCAATGTGAGGCAGGAATCTATCAAAATCCTGGAAGAGAACATAGGCAGTAACCTCTGTGACATCGGCCACAGCAAGTTCTTTCAAGAAACGTCTCCAAAGGCAAAGGACACAAAAGCGAAAATGAACTTTTGGGACTCCATCAAAATAAAAAGCTTCTGCACAGCAAAGGAAACAGTCAACAAAACAAAGAGGCAACCCACAGAATGGGAGAGGATATTTGCAAATGACACTCCAGACAAAGGGCTGATATCCAAGATCTGTAAAGAGCCACTCAAACTCAACAACCAAAATAAAGATCACCACATAAAAAAACGGGCAGGAGACACAAAGAGGCACTTCTCCATAGAAGATATACAAATAGCTAACAGACACATGAAAACATGTTCATCATCACTAGCTATCAGGGAAATTCAAATCAATACCACACTGAGATACCACCTTACACCAGTCAGAATGGCCAAAATTAACAAGACAGGAAACAACAAGTGTTGGAGAGGCTGCAGAGAAAGGGGAACCCTCTTACACTGTCGGTGGGAATGCAAGTTGGTGCGGCTGCTTTGGAAAACAGTGTGAAGATTCCTTAAAAAATTAAAAATAGAGCTACCCTATGACCCTGCAATTGCACTCCTGGGCATTTACCCCAAAGATACAGATGTAGTGAAAAGAATGGCCATATGTACCCCAATGTTCATAGCAGCAATGGCCACAATTGCCAAACTGTGGAAAGAGCTGAGATGCCCTTCAACAGATGAATGGATAAAGATGTGGTACATATATACAATGGAATACTACACCTCCATCAGAAAGGATGAATATCCAACTTTTGTAACAACATGGACTGGATTGGAAGAGATTATGCTGAGTGAAAGAAGCCAAGTAGAGAAAGTCAAGCATCACGTGGTTTCACTTACTTGTGGTGCATAAGGGGTAATATAGAGGACAGGAGAAGAAGGAAAGGAAATGGGAAGTAGCGTAATTCATGGAGGGAAACGAAACATGAGAGGCTGGGACTCAAACAAACTGAGGGTCTTCGAAGGGAGAGGGTGGGGGGATGGGAGAGCCTGGTGGGTACTGAGGGTATGTATTGCATGGAGCACTGGGTGTGGGGCATAAACAATGAATCTTGGAACACTGAAAAAATTAAATAAAATTAAAATAAAATAAAATAAAATATAAAAAATATAAAATAAAATAAAGTAAAATAAAATATAAAATATAAAATAATACAAAAGAAAAGGTGGGTTTTTATTCCTGTCATGAGAAGTGTCAGGGTTTATTCTCTTGACAGCTTTCCATATACCATACAGCATACCATACAGCAGTGTTAACAAGTCTTTTTTTTTTTTGCATTCTTATAAACAGTTTCCAAGACTTTATCTCCCAGGTAACCCGCCTGTGACAGTCTGGAAAGCCTGATGGTAGGAGGTTCTATTTCTCAAGGACACAGATATTGATTCCCTATCTCAACCCTCAATGTCCTTCTACCGACGGCTTTCACTGCTCTTCGTGGCTGGGAAACCCACGCCTATCCTGAAGAACCCGCATCCAACTGTCAACACTGAAGCTGGAACTAAAACAGAACAGAAGAGCACTTGTTACATCTTGTTACTTCTACACCTTGTGTTCTGTGGCTTATTATCACTGGTGCCTATGATCCCCACCCCCAACCACTACCATAACTACTCAAAAAGAAAATCCCCAAATCTATAAGATGCTGGTTAAACAGAAGGAAGGAACCACTATGCTCTTCTAGCTTTTTCTCTGATGGTCTACATTACCCTCACCAGCAATCCAAATTATTAATAGCTCTTCTGTTGGAAGATTTTTATCTCCCTGCCCAGTGCTGTATAACAGCTGTTTGCTTATAACAGAGTGAATGTGAGACAAATGAGGGAAGACGGCCAGTTGTCAGACGTGACAAATTCCTACAAGAAAGGCCTCTTCCTGGCTATCACCTCTGCCACTTGGGGTCTGCTGCAGAGCACATAGGCAGAAAGAAGCACCTGTGATTTACTTGAAGTCTTCCAGAAGGCTGAGTCTCCTGAGCATGCTTAATATTTGATTTGGGAAAAGAAGCCTAAAAATACCATTGCAACACATTTTGCATCTTGTGAGGTATTTTTGTATATTATGTCTCAATTGCTCTCCTGGGAATATACGGTGTATATTTAAAGGCAGGTATTATTTATTAGTATTAAGACCAGAGATCTCAGAGCAGTCAACTAGAATAATTAGAAGAAGAATAGGGGAACTTTTTTACACCACCCTTTGCTCTTGAGTAAGTCACATGCAAAAAATGTTCATTTGTGAAATGATGGAAGACAAATCTTGTAATTTATTTCTCTACAAAATAATCCCATGATATGAAGTATAAGAATAATTGCTACTCTCCATTAAGCATGTGTGTCATGTGCATTATTGCTAATCATTGCCTGCAAAGGAGGCATCGTGATTGCATTTAGAGAGGAAGAAAGTAAGCTTCAGAGTAGTGCCCAGGATTACAATCGTCACTGCTGGATTAGAATCCAGATTTAACTTCAGAGCCCATGTTTTCGTCCCTTCGGACCCAGCTCCTCCCCGAGTCCCCTTCGCACCAGGAGAACCTGCCATGGCAGGAACACCGGTCCCAGTGCTGTCACAGCTCCACTCCAGGTGTCAGAGAGATGGCTCTCTTCCCACCCTCTGTTCTCAGAGAGTTCATCCTTTGAATAGAACTGTCAGATCTCGTTTTCTTGTCAAGGCACAAACGGCTGGTATGGAAATCATTTCTTTCTAAACCACAAAACAGGCTCCCAATATGGAATTCAAGTTGAGTCCTGACGTTATACTGTGTTGATTTTTTTTTTTCTTAATGAGCATCCACCCCACCCACTAACTGAACTCTTGGCTGCATCAATACTCATTGCATTATTTAGAGAAAAAAATAGAGAACAATTTATGATGTCTCACCTGATCACTAACAAAGATGGATGAGGCCTGGCACACAAGTGTTGAAATGCACTTGGCTTCTATCCTTGGGGTCTCTGCTCTGCAAAAGATGCTCTAGGTCTGTGTGATGCATCCCGTGAGTCAGCAAAGGAACCCCAGGTTGGGTAAAATACGGATTCTGAACTCAGCCAATATTGATCAATGCTATCCTTGACAATCCATTATTTGGGAACTGGGAATGGAGAAGACCCTCCTCCTTACTGCCCTCAAGACTGTCCCTCAAAAACTTAAGGCATAGCCTGTAGGATTGGTGAGGTTTTTGTGAATTTTAGGTGGCACAGACAGAAAACTCAAAATGTCGAACCAAAGAGCTTATGAAGCCAAGCCTTACTCCGCTGTCGAAGGGAAGTCACACAGCACACTTCCTTATAGAAGGAAGGATCCCATTAAATCATATTGAGAAAGACTTGTACTTGTGAATGAAGGCACTGAAAACAGACCAGCATCATGTCACAGCGGGAAGAGGAGAGCCCAGGACTCTCCTTGGAAGCTGGCCTAGGCCTTGCCGCTTTATCAGCGAAGTTCTGAAGGGCAAGTCATTGAGCCCCAGGCATCTCATTTGCAGAAAGGGATGGATGCCTGAATTGCTTCTGCTTTGACTTCTTATGAAAATCAAAAGAAGGGATACACTTGGAAACCCTACACAAATATTATCTACCATTTAACGGCAGAAAGGCACCCATTTTCAGATAGGGCCAAGGACTATCGAAGAGTCGCCTTCTCCATACAGATGGTAGATGTGATTTTTAGTTTTTTTTTTAAAGATTTGTTTTCTTACTTATTTAAGAGAGAGAGAGAGCATGAGCAGGGGGAGCGACAGGCAGAGGGACAGGGAGAAGCAGAGTCCCCGTTGAACAGGGAGCCCAACGTGGGGCTCGATCCCAGGACCCTGGGACCATGACCTGAGCTGAAAGCAGACGCTTTACCCACTGAGCCACCCAGATGCCCCATGATTTTTACTTTTTATCATGCCTTCAGGTGGATGCATCCTGAGCATCTATTGACGCTGAGTCAACAGAAGCAAGCATTTAGTCTCTTTCAAAATTATGCATTGGGATGAAGAACATATTTGATTAACACTTGGAACCAGAATTTCTCTTAGGGCGGGAACCTTTTTTGTTTAGGAAAATACCCTCATAAGCAGCCCAGAGGCTAAAGGTGAGACTCTGAGGGCACGCATGAGCAGGAGTCAAGGACAGAAGACAGCACTGATCCCCTGCACCTCGGATATGAGCGGAATTTGCCAGAAAGAATGAGCTCTGTGGTGTAGAGAAGGGCTGATCCACATGCAGAAATTGGCAAGAGCCACGGTCTCAGAAATGACAGAGGGATCTTCGAAGAGGAATAGCTAACACTGCATTTTCAATCGAGTGTGTTGCTGATATGAATCTCTCTGCTGCCCCCAGCTTTCCGTAAATCATCCACACTCGTCCGTGAATGTGCTGACGCAGTTAAATTCAGCCACAGAGGAAGTCTAAAGCCAGAGGCAACATGAGGTACAGGCTCCCTGGGAGTCCCCGGGAGTCTTGGGGAGTACTGTGCGGGCTGCACCCCTTGTGCAAGGCAAAGTGACCACAACAGACCCCTGAATTACCACAGCCTCCTCTGTCCAGCTGCTCCCTTGGGAAGATGGTCAGAAGCGCCGAACAAAATCAATACCGAAGCCAGAAAAAAAGTGCTCACCAAATAAGGCTTAGTACAAAGTAGCTACATTCTTCCAGCACCAGGTAGGAGCAGCGCACAGCCTTCTCAAAACTTCCTACTCTCCTAGAACTCACCGCTTCCTCCTCACGTGAGCTCTAGCTGAGGCCAGCCCCTCTGCCTGTGTTCTAGACTCTCTCCTCTCCCACCTCCATGTGTGCCTTTCTCCTCCATCTTCAACCTCTTCCTCTCCACCTGCTCCTCCTTCAGCGAGGCATCACACACGGCTTGATCCCACTTTCCTTCACGTCACACCCACTTATCCAAGCACATACTTGCCTTTCACATGCTCTTCACCCCTCTGCCATGTGGCTTTCCAATCTTAGCCACTCCATGGACAGGGCTGGCACTCATTTCTTCAAACATCTCCCCTTTAAGGCTTCATCTTACTTAAATTATTGATGGCATTTGACACAAGCCACCACTCCTTCTCATTTAAAACATTCCATCCTTAGGGTGCCCGGCTGGTTCAGTAGGTCTAGCATGCAACTCTTAATCTCAGTGAGTGTGGATATTACTTTAAAAATAAATTAATTAAAACTTTAAAAAAGAAAGAATCACTCTGTCCTCTTGGTTTTCCTTGGCTTTCACAACACTACAGGCTTTCTGTGGATGCTCTGTCTCCGGCTTCTTGGGAGGCTGAATTTTCTCTAAGTCACTAAGATATTGGTGCCTCTTGGTGTTCTTACTTGGGCTCTCTCTTCCCTGTTTTCTCATTTCACCTACTCTTTCTAGGCAAATTTTTTAAAAGAATTTATTTATCTATTTATCTATTTATCTATTTATTTATTTATTTATTTGAGAGAGCAAAGGCAGGAAGAGCAGCAGGCAGAGGAAGCATACTCCCCACTGAGCAAGGAGCCTGATGTGGCACTCAATCCCAGGACTCTGGGATCATGACCTGAGCCAAAGTCTGATCGATGCTTAACTGACTGACCCAACCAGACATCCCTCTAGACAATTTTATACCCTCCCCAGCTTCTGTGAGACTTCCAGACACTCATATTTTACTTCCTACTGAACACTAACACTTGGGTGTTTCACCATCTCCTCAAGACTCCAGAAGTGAATTCCTCTCCCTCTGAGCATGCTCCTTCCCCAGCTCCACCCTGATGTTGAGGCTAGAAAAATACACTTCTTCCTCAGCTCCTTGGTCCTTCTACTTCAAACTGTCGATTAATCATCAAGTCTTACTGATTCAACTTCCTCAGTATATCTCTGATTTGCTCACTGCTCTTTTTCCCTATGTCCACAACCATATTCACGCCCCCAGAATCCCTCACCAAGATCCTTCCAGCAACTTTTTTTAAAGACTTTTCTTTATTTGAGAGAGAGAGATGGCACAAGCAGGGGGAGAGGGAGGAGAAGCAGGCTCCCGGCTGAGCAGGGAGCCTGATGTGGGGGTCCATCCCAGGACCCCGGGATCATGACCTGAGCTGAAGGCAGACACCAACTGAGCCATCCAGGAGCCAGCAATTTAAAAAAAAATTTTTTTTGAGAGAGAAAATGAGAGCATGAGAGGGGAGAAGGTTGAAGGGAGAAGCAGACTCCCTTTGGAGCTGGGAGCCCAATGTGGGACTCAATCCTGGGACTCCAGGATCATGACCTGAGCTGAAGGCAGTGGCTTAACCAACTGAGCCACCCAGGCACCCCCTGCTTCCAGCAAATTTTTAACTGGACCCCTGCCCAAAGTCTTGATCCTTCAGGTTAATTGCTTAACTCTCTGTACTACAGCCAGAAGGATCTTCCCAAAAGACAATTTTGTGTTGTTCTTCTGCTTAAAACCTTTGATTGCACCCTACACTGGTCTAGGGATATATTTTAAACTAGCTAACATGGCTCTGAAGCCATTCCAGACCTGCCCTCTACCATTTCCCCTATTTCTTTACTCCCCACTCCATTCCCTTCTCCTAAAGGGAATGTTCTTGCTCCTTCCTATACCTCTATTGCCAACCTCTCTATCCTCCAGGTTCAAGACCTGCCATTTCGTAAGTACACTGTTTATAGTTGTTGAATTAAGCTGATCACATGACACTCTTGTTACAACCCCTTCCTGTTCCGTCAGGCAAATAAAGTGTAAGTGTAATAATTTCCTAGTGCTACTTCAACAAAATACACAGAGTGGGTGACACTTTCTAATTTAAAGTCGAGGTGTTGGCATGCTATGTTCCTTCTGGAGGCTCTGAGGGAAAAAAATCCCTTCCATGCCTCTCTCCCAGTTTTTGGAGGCTATCAGCAATCCTAGATGCTCCTTGACTTGTGGCTGCATCCCCCAACCTCCTCCTCTGCCTTCACATTGCTCCCCCCAACTTGTATCTCTGTGTCTTGGATCTCACGTCCTTTCTCTTGTAAAGACACCTGACATTGATCTAGGACCTTCCTAACCCAGGGTGATCTCATCTCAAGATTCATACATAATGACAACTACAAAGACCCTTATTGTAAATAAGGCTCCATTCTGAGGTTCTGAATGGACATACCATTTGGGGGACACCACTCAACCCACTAGAGGAAGATTTGGGAAAATGTTTTATGGCCAGGTACCCATCCTGCCTGAGTCCTCCATGTATAAACAACCCTCACTCAAGGGGTACATGGGTGGCTCATTCAGTTAAGCTTCCAGCTCTTGGTTTGGGTTCAGGTCATGATCTTGGGGTCATGAGATCAAGACCCACATCGAGGATCAGCATAGAATCTGCTTTGGATTCTCTCCATCTCTCTCTCTCTCTGCCCCTCTCCCTGCTCTATAAATACATATGTACATAAAATCTTTATAAAATAAACTGCTTTCACTCAGTACTTCTCATTTTCTAAAAACTCTAAAAATCTATACCAACTTGTCGGAAATTGAGTATTTTTAAATTTTGCATTTATTTTATTATTAATAAAGTTTCAAGTGTGTTCCTGCATATTAACCATTTTATTTCATCATTTGTGAATAAACTTTTCATGTGCTTAGCATTTCTATGAAGTCATAGTATCTTTCTTATAAATATGTATAGGCTCTTTATATATATTAAGGCTATTAACACTGGTGGCACATTTTTTTCTCATTTTGTGGCTTATCCCTTCTTCCTATATTGTTTCATACAAATAAAATCTTAAAAACCATTTACGTCTCGCTTTTAAAGCAATAATAAATCAACAGTTATCTTGGATTTTTTAAAGATTTTATTTATTTATTTGAGAGACAGAGCCTGAGCATGGGGGAGGGGCGGGAGGAGGCAGAGAGAGAGGGAGAAGCAGACTCCCCATGGAGCAGGGAGCCCCAATGCAGGGCTCAATCCCAGAACACTGAGATCATGACCTGAGCTGAAGGCAGAAGTTTAGCCAACTGAGCCACCCCAGTGTCTCTCAACAGTTATTTTAGATTGTCAATTTACGTGGTTATCAGATAAAAAAGTTTAAATTTCTCTGAATCAAGACATACATATGGAACACCTAGGAATGATACCAGCCAATCTAAAGCCCAGAGATAAGATTATGGCAAGGACCATAAAAGCTATGGTAAGCACCAGAAAATACGGTGGGATCCTGCTAGTGCCAGAGAATTAGTTTAGATTTCTAATAAGCAGTAACATATAAGTTAAAGTCTCCAAAGCTTCATATCATTATATAAGAAGTCCTTGAGTCCATATCTTTTAGGAGATTTTGTCTAATATATTTAAGTGGCCAAAGTCTCCTATTTCTGAAAATGACAGTGAAATGATATTCTAAAGTGTTAAAGGACCAAAACAAAAAATCTAACTCTAGAAATGCACTTAATGGCAGTCTTGCAGTTATTTCTATTCTAAAAAAATATTTTACCAATCCTACCTATTCAAATAGGGGTGGGAGAAAGGGGCAGATGTTGCTCAAAGGACACAAAGTTTCAGAAATGCAGGATGAATAAGTTCCAGAGACCATGGTAACTATAATTCATAATACTATATTGCACACTTGAAATTTGCTAAGAGAGTTGATGGTAAGTGTTCTCACCACGTGCATGTACACACAACAGCCATAACTATGTTAGGTTATAGATATGTTAATTACCTTGACTGTAGTAATCATTTTACCATGTATATATGTATCAAAACATGGTATTTTTTAAAGATTTTATTTATTTATTTGACAGAGAGAGAAAGGGAGAGAAGGAGTGGTGGGAGAGGGAGAAGCAGGCTTCCTACTGAGCAAGCAGCCTGGGAAGGGGCTCCATCCAGGACCCTGGGATCATGACCTGAGCTGAAGGCAGATGCTTAATGACTAAGCCACCCAGGTGCCCCAAGACATGGTATTTTATGCCTTAAATATATACAACTTTTGTCGGTTGTATCACCACAAAGCTGGGGAAAATGCCAATACTGATAGTGTTCATTGCTGAAGACTCCTTTTGAAAAGTGTGTATATTAAATATATATTTCTCTTGTAAAGAAAAACTCAGAGAAGTTATTTTGACTTGTTTGCTACATGAAATGAGAAAATTCTTTAGCATCCATTAAGGGACAGGTGAAATTAGTCTTCTTCACCGAAGTCATCAGTGACATCCTGCAAACTCCCTAAACCACGTAATGAAGAGCTGACAAAGCACTGATGAATCCTCGTACTTCCCAGCAGAGGAGTGAACTGTGTGGGCTTCAATCTATTCTTTCACAGTAAAAGGCACTTTGCTACTGGAGGAAAGTCTGAGTGGGAATGAGAGGGTCTGTGCATATGCTTCGGGCTAAAAGCCACCTCAGAGTGACTGCGTAGCTTGCCTGCTTAGCTCCCATGTGGAAAAGTCATTTCTTTAGCCTGGAATGAAAGCCTCCATGTCATCTCTCATTAATGGGCTCTGAAAGCCAGAGTTTAGGCAATGGAGAGCATGTTTAAGGCCAACCTTAAGAAATGGACATGGAGAACTCCAGCTCCCAATGAACTGAATGTGTGGGTGTTCGCAGGTGAGATGCGTGACTCACATTCATTCAACGGCAACAAACACCTTGCAGTGCGCGGGGACATGCCCTTCCTCATCTTAGGGGACCCAGAGTCCTACACAAAGAACTGGTCTTAACTCCTTCCTCATTTTCATACTTAACTCTTAAATTCCGAGATGATCCCAACTATGATTTTTGGAGACTTCGTTAATGCAATCAACAGTTCCAGATCCTATCTACCCTTTAACACTCTAGAGTCTGAGAATGAAAAGATGAATAACAGATCATCCAAGGTGAGGACATTACCTTTGTTGGCATCCCCTAGCATTCATTATGTGCCTGGTGTCGTAGTGTACAGTTTACATACTAACAGGTCATTGCAATACTGTTGGGTGTTCTTTTCCCCAGATCATGGAGGAGAAAACCAAGTCTCACGAAGATCAGATTATGTCTCATGGTAACATAGATACGAGTGAGAAGCCCTGTTCACAGCCAGGCCTGCCTGACTTCAACATGTGATGCTGGAGAAGAGCATGAGGAACATGGCCCAAAGTAGGAAACGCAAGGTTTCCAAGATCTTGAGGATTTTTAAGAGTTCGCTAAACTGGGGAAAAGGGTGGGTGAGAGTCAAAGAGAATTAATTGAATTTATTTATTTTAGAAAATGCTATCACAAACACCATGAGTCCCCACTGGCCAGTCCTAGAGTGGGCCTGTGTTTCAACGTGAGGATACAGCAATCAGCGGAACGGGACCTGTAGTGTTGTGGATCACAGAGGCTAGGAGACAAGAGTACCATTGTTTGAACTGAAAAATGTGTATATAATTAACTATATCAAGTGATATCAGAGCTCAGAACTGTCTAACTGAAACGGCCGTGGTAAGCAGAATAATGGCTCCCAAAAACATTCAGACTCTAACCCCAAACCTGTGAATATGTTACATTGCACAGCAAGTAGGGAAGGAGGGTTTAGGTAGAATTCAGAGAGTGAATTAGCTCACTTTTAAGAAAAAGGAGATGGTCCTGGATTAGCTGGCTGGGCCCCATGGAATGACAAGAGCCTTGAGTGGGAAAGAGCCCAGAGTGTCAGGAAAGGAGATGTGACCAGGTCAGAGGTCTGAGTGATGAGACTGTTCACCTCAAAGATGGGAGTGGATATAAACCGTGGAATGAAGGCAGCTTCTAGAAGCTGTGAAGTAAACACATTCTCTCCTCGAGGCTCAAAAGGAATGCAGCCCCATCTCTATTTTATTTTTTAAATAATTATTTATATATTTTAGGGGCACCTGGGTGACTCAGTGGGTTAAAGCCTCTGCCTTTGGCTCAAGTCATGATCTCAGGGTCCTAGGATCGAGGCCCACATCGGGCTCTCTGCTCAGCAGGGAGCCTGCTTCCTCCTCTCGCTCTGCCTGCCTCTCTGCCTACTTGTGATCTCTCTGCCAAATAAATAAATAAAATCTTTTTTTTTTAAAGAATTATTTATATATTTTTAAAGCCAGCATGAGAGCACGGGTTGGGGGATGAGGAAGAGGGAGAGAGAAACCCAAGCAGACGCCACTCTGAGTATGGATCCTGGTGTGGGACCCAATCCTAACACCCCAAGATCAAGACCTGAGCCAAAACCAAGTGTTGGACACTTAATCCACTTCATCACCCAGGTGCCCCCAACCCATCTTGATTTTAGTCTAGTCAGACCCACTTCGGACTTCTGACCTCCAGAACTTAATAAATGTGTGTTGTTTTAAGCCACTGATTTATGACAGTTTAGGGTTATTTGTTACAGCAGAGATAAGAAACTAATACAGTGGGAGGTCTTGAAAATCTTCCATCAGGCAATGGCTCTTGAATGAGAATTGAAAGAACCACACAGAGCACCTAGGTGAACAGGTAGAGGAAGGAGTCCAAACACACCTGACAGGTGAGGTTAGAGCAGCAGGGGAGGTGTGAGGTCAGGTGAGGTGTGAGGTTAGGGGAGTTGGACCAGCTCAGCAGATGTTCAAACATGGCGCAGGTCAGCAGCCTTCAGCATACTGATCCTTCTAGAAACAATGGGAACCCGCTGAAAAAGGGCTTCATGCCTAAGACGGTTATAAGAATTTTGCTGAACATAACACATGACTGTGGCTTAATCCCAGATTAGCCCCTACGTCACTCCACTATTACTCAGATGCACAAATTTATATTAACTGGGCACAATAAAAAAGACCAAAAGTCTCAGAAGATGTTACATGATGCATTCCAAAGTCAATTCAAATCATTTACATTACCCCCAGACATCCTCTCCTCCCATAGAAATGAGTGATTAAAAGATGATGCCAATACTATGTCCGATATTTTGCTTTAAACGACTGAGATTAGAGATGACAGTAACAAAGGATTTGCTTTCACACTAAAATCTAAGTAAAATGTTAACATCAGGTTGGGAACGTTCTGTTAACCTTTAAATTGGTGTGACACCTAGTGGCCACATTTACCAATTTCCTTTTCTTTCTTGGCTTGATGTAGGCACCCTAGTGATAAAATGTACACTGAAGCCAATAAACACCAAGCAGCTAGTATGTGTAAAAGGTGAAGAGGACTGGGGCGCCTGGCTGGCTCAGGGGTTAAGCCTCTGTCTTCGGCTCAGGTCATGATCCCGGAGTCCCAGGATCGGGCTCCCACATCGGGCTCCCACATCGGGCTCCCACATCGGGCTCCCACATCGGGCTCCCACATCGGGCTCCCACATCGGGCTCCCTGCTCGGCGGGAGGCCTGCTTCTCCCTCTCTCACTCCCCCTGCTTGTGTTCCCTCTCTAGCTGTGTTTCTCTCTGTCAAATAAATAAAATCTTTAGGAAAAAAAAAAAAGGTGAAGAGGATCAAAGGTGATGAAAGTGTGTTCTCTCCGCACAGGTATTACATATTCTAATACCAGATCTCAAGTGTAACTACTCCACTTTTGAGCAGGAGTATGCCCAGACAGAAATGGGGGAGGTCCCAGCTGGGGAGAGTTTTGGAACCCATCAGTGAACAGGTGATTGTTGAGGCTAGAGTACGGCGATCAGCAGGAGCCCTCAGCCCTGAGACTGGCACAGAGTAGAAGCTCAAGAGATATTTACTCCTCTTAAATAACATTTCATCAAAGCTACCAAATGTCATGGTGGCCAGAGGCGAATCAGGGGAGTCCCAGGTACCACTGGACGGCAGCCCCTGATTGTGATAAAATGATGATGTGTTAAATCACAGATGCTAGCACACACACATTTTATTGGGGCTGAAATGTAAGCTTCAGGTGTTTCCCACCGACTGACTGTCAATTGAGCGCCTGGAGAGAAAGTGCTCCCTTCCTCTGAGCCGCTTGCCCGATTATAAAACGAGCTTAAGAAACGCTTCACAGAAATCCTGTGCAGATCAACTGGGATAATGCGTAGGAAAGAGATTTTAACCCTAAAATATTACTCATTTAAAATATCTACACTCCTTTAAAGTGTGGCAAACTGTCCAAAGGAAATGCTGAAAGACCTAAAATCATAACCCCAGGCAATCAAGCTTCCAGGGAAGATCACTGGCAATTTACCAAACCCATCCATTTACCAAGAATGTCTTCAGCTGTTGTCAGTCTTGATTACAGGTAATGGTAGGTCTTTCTTCCTGAATTCTTATTATAGTTTCTAAGCTCAGTATTCCAGATAGAAACGTCTCAGTTTGTTGTGTTTCTCAATTCTCTACGTTAATTTCTGCTTTGCCAATATTTAGGCAGGTTGTCTGTGTGTTTCAGGCTTAATCACTTAATGTTTGGGTTCATCTCATGTTTTCTGTGTGTGGCTACTTTTTCAAATTTGAGGTATGACTCATTGATTTATTACTATAACCCTTTCTGCTTCTTTGATGGCTTTTCCCAATTCCTTAAAATCTTTCTATAAATTGACCAGGCTGGACTTGTTCAAAATCACATTTCAGGATTTTATTTGTGAGAGAGTTTGGGCAATTTCTGATGTTTTACTGATAATTTTGAATTTAACTGAAGTGAAATTTAAATTCAATTTGATTTTAAATTCTGATTTCCTTAGGATGCTTCTGAATAAAAATGTAAACTTAATGGCATTTCAATTACATGTAATTAAAAATAACTAAAATATGTTTAAATATTTTATTTGGATAATACATTTTAAATTTTCATTTGAAAAATTATTATGTATAATTATTTTATTTTACCTTAAGCTTGGTATTTCTAGAAAATTTAAAAAAAACTCACATGCTATTTGAGAAATTGGCAAAATAATATAAAAATTATGTTCTGGAAAAAAAATAGAAATGGCATTTTAAAAATTCCTTCTGTCTAGAATTAATATCACCACACAGGATACCAAATTTTAGGTTAGGAAATGTCCTGGAAATTTTAAATTTCCTACTGATTTCTGCCCAGCATTTTCACCAAATTTTGGGGTTTAGTCACTGTTCACAATTTCACTTTCAGTAACTAAAAATTGGACATTTGTGTCAATGCTATTAAAACCCCAGTTTTAAAATTCAGTTAAAGCCAGTCAGGGAATGTGGTCACTGTGGAAATTTGTCATTTGCCAAATGTGGAGGATTTCCTCGCAGGCTGATTGGAGAGACAATAACCAACGCAAGGAACGGCAGAGGGCGCCCAAGAGAACAAGGTTCTCTGGGTGGCCTCACACCACCGGGTGAGCATGTGTGAGGGAGACTGAACATTCATATGCTTCAGTAAGAAGTGAGTGACACCATCAGCTTTCAAGACAATTCCAATTTCTAGTCTTAGCTATCCTTCAAAGCGGCTTGGTGTAGTAATTTTACATGAATATGAATATATATATATACCTACATATATATATATATACCATATATACCAATATATACCAATATATATAGATATAGATATAGATATAGATATACATCAATGCTAAGGCTTTAAAAAGATAGATGAGGAAAAATGAACTGGTAGCCCTTGAATGGTTCTAAGTTCACTCTATTCCATGACCTGAATCATTCCATGATGCTCTCCATCCACCAGAGGAACGCGGAAGAACACATTCCAAGCTATGTTCTTGGCTTAAATGGCATTCCTGAGATTCAGACACAAACAGCCTCATGGGTACACATTTGAGAACACAAGCAGAGAAGAAATGATCCATTCTTACCTTCCCATTCAGGAAGATGTTGTATCCCGTACATCTTTGTATCTTCCACAATTTTCACTAATTAGTGGTTGAGAATAAACCAAATCCATTCACACGTGCTGGGCCACGAACACACTCAAAATTAAATATAACTGTCCTTGGCAACATTGTAATTACAGGAAATGTTTTAGGAGAAAAAAAATATTCCCCTGAACAGGGGTTGTGAGATATTGGAAAGAAATATACTGAGAGCATTCAAAATATGGGGGCAGATATCTAAGGCCTGGGGAAGGAAATTGAATTGGGTGCCAGATGGGTAGGGAGGAGCTGGACTGGAGGGTGTGTTGGGGGGAGGAGGGATGAGTCATGGTGTTGGAAAGACTGGGATCAGATGTTGAAGGGTCTTGACAGGGGTTTGCACTTGACTCTTAAGTCTGAGAAGTCTTACTTAGGGTTTTCAAAATTTTGGGACAGTCAGTGGTGGAAAGGCATAGGTAAGGATTCCACAGGGATGGTGAGGACTGAGTAAATAGCATATATCTCAAGGATGAGAATATCTCTCATTCACTCGGTTCATCCTTAGATTCAACCTCTCCCATTACAGAGAGAATCTGGGAGGCTTCTACGGGGCCAGATAAGGCCAGACAACATTAGATGACCAACAGTCGAAAAAAACCTCTCCTGCCTTCCCCCTTATTTCCATTCCAGAGCTTCCACTGAATCATAGACTCCTTGTCATTTTAAGAAAGTTTACACAGGAATGGAAGAGACTTAGAGGTGGAGACATAGATCCTTGTCTACTGGGTTAAGGCCATTATATCAAATGCCCCTAGCACTGCCTTTTCAAAAATTTATCATTTACAGTGAATTATATTAGTTCCATCAAGGATATAAACTTTCCTTTCAAAATACATGTATCTATTTTTTAAAAAAAATTGAATAACTTCAACAAAATATTAAGTAAATAATAGTATTATGGATCTATTGCAAATATCCAGGTGATACATTGGGTTTAAGAAGCCATGTCCTTTTCCACTCAATCTGCACAGCAGTCCTCCGCCATGGACTCCAAGCACATGCCTGCACCCAAAGAAGGGGCACTTCCCTGTTGGTCAGTCCTCATCTGAGCAATGTTCAAGGCAGCGGCCCCCTTCCCAGGGCACACAGCTCCCCTGGAGAACACACCTCGTTTCCATCATGCCAGCCTGGTTTTTTCCATCTGAGAGAGAAAACACTCTCCCTCGCCATCTTAGCCACACCCTTGGCTTCAAAATTCTTCGACATGAACTCATGAATCTAGAACTCTGCCCAAACTCACACACCAACACTTCCCTTTACAGCTCCTGGTGGATGTCTCAGAGGCACCCCAATCTCAATATGCCCCAAACCCCAAAGCCGATATTACACTAAGCCAGGTTTTCCATTTTAGTGGATGACAATTCAGTTCATCTGGTTACTTGAGCCGGAAATCAGGAACCCTAATTGTATCTGCTTGCACAGTGCCCAGTTCATACATCTGCACCTTGACCGAAGTTCCATGTCTTCTCCCACTTTTAAACCACCACAGTAGCTCTGTCTCCAGCCTAGTCACATTCCATAACCATTTTTTTAAGATTTATTTATTTTAGAGAGAGAGAAAGGAAGAATGCACAAGGGGAAGCAGGCAGAGAGGCGAAGAAAGAACCCTCATGCAGACTCCCTGCTGAGCACAGAGCCTGGCCAGGGGCTCGATCGCAGGACCCTGAGATCACAACCTGAGCAGAAATCAAGAGCCAGATGCTTAATTGACTGAGCCACCCAGGTTTTCCCCTGAACCTTTTTCAAAGTGCAGATTTAAACCATGACTTTGTGCTTAGGTGGCTGCACGTTGCTCTTGTGATGAAAATCACACTGCAGGGCCTGTGGGCTCAACAGTGTTCTGCAGCCCTGTTTTCCTCCCGGCTGTCAATGCTGCGGTCACTGTGGCCTCCAGCACTTCCTTCACCATGCCATATCCCACCACTGGGCATGCTGTTCCCTCTGCTTCAAACTCCACGGGAAGCCCTCCACCCCACCTCTGGCAATGCCCCGCTTTGCCTGGCTCATGCCTACTCGTTCTTGAAATAGATATGGCTTCTTCAGGAAGGCTTTCCCAGCCTGCCTCTCCACCCACCAACCCATCCCTCCCCAGCCTCTCGCCGTCCCAGGTCCTCTCTGAGCACCATGACCCGCCCTCCCCCCCCGCATCGCATGTGTGTTTCTTCTGTCATCCTCTGCCTCCCACGCAGCTGCAGACTGCCTGAGTTTAGAGATATTTTTGTTTGACTTTATTGCTGCACCCCCCG